>VYZM01006847.1:168942-214773 GCA_013398915.1 Dromas ardeola
CACACGGCTCGGGGATCGGCTCTGCCTCGGCTCCTTTGGGAGTTACCGGATAAGGCCGGCGCCGTGGGCAAGTCTGTCCCTCCCAGAGTTCTGCGTGGTGTGAGAGAGACCTCAGGAGAGGGCGGATTTAAACGGCTTTGCAGGAGTTTTTTGCCAGCCGACAGTACTCCTGGGGAGAAGAGGTGGAAGGGACAACACGGCTTCTCAATGGATGTTAGCCTCTAACTATCGTGTGAGTGAGCTTGACTCAGGGTGAACGAAAGGCTTTAAAATATAATTTACTTGAAGGATAGCTACCATGCATTTACCGTGGGGTAGAGCAGAGGGTTGCCATGGAATGGCTCATCTATCGTGAGCGTTCGTGCAGTCCGTACCCTACCAAGGACATCTTAGTTCCAGCAGTGAGGAAGCCAGGCCTCCAGCAGAAAGGAGTTTGGCAGCCCACGGGAGCTGCAGGGCTTCTAACATCCACGGCACGGTGGAATAAACATACAGCGGAGAAGCTCTGCTAATGTGATGCAATGGTCATGAGGTGAGGACAGTAGAATATCTTAAAAAATAGTAAAATTAACATTGGCTTACTGGCAGAGTAAAATGTGTGAGGGTTATGTGACTGCAGAAGGCTGTTGAAGGGCCAAAACCAGTAAACACAATGAAATCACAATAATTTTGGTAAACAGAGTGCGTAGCTAGCACAACAGAAGACATGATGATTCTTGAGGAGCAATACCCAGAATCTGTAACTTTACACTGTTCGAGGACATCATAAAAAAAGTAATATCAAACACTTCTGAGATTTTATCATTACTTCCAGCAGTAGAAAACTTCTGACAGACTGGAAATTGCAAGAGCAGCCAAGGCCCGTAAGGTTTCTGGAGCAAGTAATGTATGAGTGTTTAATACAGAGATTCTACAGATGAACTCCAGAGTTAAGACAGCTTAAGCATTTCCTGGTTTCAGTTACTACTGACTTCAAGAGATTTTTTTACCTCTCAAACTTACTCCTGACTGAAAATATTTTTTTTCTAAGTATGGTAAAATAGTGAAAGACATTTTTTTATATTGTTGCAATACTCAAATCTCTTCAATATCCCTTCCTCCAAATTATTTATGAAAGAGATTTCTTGAAACAGACCCCTATTTTGAGGAAAAGTCCCGTGTTTGGATAACTTTAAAAAATTAGGTTTCATGAAGGTGCACTGAACAAATCTAATTGCACTTTATCCCACTTCCAAAACAAGTCAGTTTCAAGACAACAATTTGCTACTGTATTCCACGTGGACATGAAGCTCAGTTCACGTGGCTTTACAGGACCAAGGTCTTGGTTAGATCATAGAACATCCAGGATACTTTCCATCATGCTTTGAAGGTGAGTGGTTGATTAGATGCGTGCTTTATTTGTTGCATGTAAAGCAAGGGCATTATAAAGAAAAGAAAGAAAAAAACCTATAAATAGTACACTGTAACATTAGTGGCTGAAACATTTTGTACAGCTTTCGGTACAACATTACAATGTAATGAAATTCGTTCCAAGAACTGTGGAACTGATGATACCTGGTTCCTTACAGATTTGGAGCTCATAATTAGACTCCTTGGTGTTTAGCAAGATGCAAATTCCATCTGAAACTTCTCCATGCTAGGGCAGTAATATCTCTCTACCATGCAGATTTGTTGACGTCTAAGATGAGTGAAATATATACTGCAGTTTTTCAGACAGCAGATAGTACTTCTTGGTTCCGCCTTTACCCATTCATCCATTTTCATGAAATGGCTAGGAACGTGTATGGTACTATTGGCCCTCTGTTACATTGTTGGGATTTCCCAGTTAGTTTGAAAGATACTATGCAGTAACAGAGAGATGCATCACACCTGGCTACATAATTCAGTTTGCTTGGGAAGCAAAGTTAAAAGTAGTAAAGGTAAAAGATTCTTCTGGAAGCTTTCTGAACAGGGTGATAAAGGTAAAATGTAGTTGGAAGCACGGCTTCTTGTTAAATTGTTCATCAAGGACAAATATTCACATGTGCATACACCGTACACACAGAATATTATATGCACACATGTGCAAAATATGTATTAAATATAGTTATAGAATACATATAGAGTGTAAAGTCAGCACACACACAAAAATGCCTGAACAAGCTAAGTAAATTCTTGAACCATGGAAGTAGCTCTGACTTCCTCTACATTACCTGCCCACACCAGTCAGCTACAATGTATGTGCCTCTCCCCTTTCCACTCAGAACACACAGGCTTACTCTACCCACCTGAAAAGATCAAGAATGTTTTCAAAATGTTCAGGGTATCGGACTGGTGGTGTGTTTTAAAAGGAATGCACTTCGGCTGATGTGAGTTTTTAATCAGTAATTATGCTTAATTGCATTGAATAATTAAAAACAACTGTTTTTAAGTGGAAATAACATAATAGTTTCTATCATAACAGGAAATAATGTAAAGTTTGCAGAATTGTTGCTTAGATAAACTGGTGGGAAAACTAAAAGAATAAACAACTTCCATGGCTGGCTCCATGCAGGTGGAATTCAGTGGAATTGCATCGTTTTGCATGGGTGTGGAAGAACGGGGCAATTTGCTACAGGACTGCCGGTCCCAAAGTTCAAGATGCCAGTCAACCCTGTAGCAGTTAACTTTGTGTTCCCCGCTCTTCTTTGCTCATTTTCTATCTATATTACATCTGATTAGGCCCACTGTTTTCCACAAGTCTGAAGATTTTTGTCACCAACTAACTGTGCTTTCCGCAGAAAAAAACAGTTTCTATTTCTGCCACAATAATCCCATACTGATTTGGGAAGTTAGAGTTTTTAACAAAGCCTCTGAAGATTAACAAAAAGTCTTAGTGAGAAAATCGTTGTTCCCTAGCAGCTCTAATTAATGTTTTTTTAGGTAACTCATTGTCTTACGACATGCATGTAGTATGTCTGCTCCTTTTCCATCTGACCTAGAAGCAGTCTTTCAAGTTTTCAGTCTGGAATTTTTCCCAGCTTATGTGACCTGCTGCTTACCGTGTACTGTTCCTTTTGTTACCTTGTTCTTGCTGTGTTCTTCTTAAAATCCCATTTGAAATTGGCCCATCTCCATGCACGTTTGTAATTGTCACAATGATAGATTCTTTACTTAGTTCATTTTGCCTTTGGACAGCAAGGGCTTCTTGCTCCTGCAACCGTAGTTTATCAAGGCAGCAGCACTGTGAGGATGGGTAGTAAGCCCTCACTAATTTTCACCAAAAACAGGTTTCTTGGTGTGATGCAGAGGCAGTACAGCAGCACCAGTGTGACAGTGCTTCTGAGGTATCCCAGCAGCATTCTCAACTCAACATAAATTGACACTATTATAAGAATTTTAGCACTTTAATTTCATAAATTTTAATCACCTAAGTTAGGAAACTTAAGATGTTAGGAGAAGATGCATAGATATGTTTGTATGCACACACTCAATACTATGTAAAACAAACAATGTCTGCTGTCAATAATAATAACGAGTATTGTGAACATTCAGTATTCAGTAGCATGAAGGGAACTGACAGGTGTTTTTTTGTTTTTATCTAGCAGAATATACTACCACACTATTTTTTTTCTTCTTAGAAGCACTGAAAAAGATAATGCTGATAGGAGTGAAATGGGGCAGACGATACTGTCCTTTCTTCCTCACACTGTTCTTTCTTACAGCATGTCAGACTTTTCAGCCAGATACCAATCTTGAAAACATGTTACTCCAAATGGTGTAAAACTAGAGAGATTGCATCTCCTATCACATGTCGTAAATCAACATCACTGTCGTCAATGAAATGGAAGCAGTGTAAACTGGCAGTTTAGGTCCCAACTGTGACTTGGCAACAAGAATAAAATTAGTAGACACAATTCCACATTGAATTTAAAATGAGATTTTATTGCAGATTAGCAGAGTTTAAGGAAGCATAATTATACCTAAAACCACGTAGTTATATGCTTATTATGACCACCCCAGTGTTCAATAATATACCGCATGTTCTTTGGTTAGTGCTTATGTTGAACACGTAAAATACAGTATAAATGTTAATTCCGTGTTTGTCATTAAGTATATGTTCTGTATGCTCTATATAGCATGTATGCAAGAATTTACATAGGAATACAGTGTTAAAATAAATTCAGATAGTGAAGCTTTTCCTCTTTTATGAGAGCTTTAGTTTTAAGCAAAACCAAAGGTAAGCCCATTACATTTTGCTTCATTACAGAAAAAGCCTTCCAAAAAACTGCATTTTGCATTTGGATCTGTACAGTTATTTTCTAAGACTTTTTCTGTTACTTTGCCTTGTGTTTTCAGCTGCAGCTAGTGAGCTCATGCCTAAGTGTAGTCTGGAACATGGCTGTGACAAAGTCTGGAAATCTACACTTCTCACCCTTGACCAAGAAACTGTCACTGTCTGAGGCATCCTTCCTGGCAAAACTCAAAACTTTTGATTTCTCTTTTCATTATTGTGTATGGGATTAATAACCTTAATACCATAATGAGGAGCTATGGATCTCGTGGTTTAGATTTTAGGGAATAATAGCTTGCTTGGGTTTTCGTGTTCCTGTCTCCTTGGAGTTTTTATTGCTCTTTTAATCTTTTTTCTAACATAATTTCTGATAAATTCACTGGAAGCTGTTGGGAGGCACAAACCCAGTAGTTTTCTGAAGGGATTTATTATTTTTTTTTCTCCTTTGGTCTCCGTGAGGGCATCTGAGTATTGTTGGTATACATTAAAAGAGCACATAAAATACCATCCTCAAAACAGAATTTCCTGGTTGCCTAGGTCTTTTAATAGGTTATGTCATGATGTAACTATATACTAGTACTATATGGTTATGATGTATATAAGGATAACATCCAACACACTCTCTCTTTTATTGACAAACGGAGATGTGTTGGTGCTTTCTTCAGCTTGTGTCCATGAAATTGAAAATCCGTCTGTTTAGCCAATGATAAGGAAGCAAGAGGAAAGTAATTCTAATTTTATTAATAATTTATGTTAACCATATGTCAGTCTCAAAAATCAATGCAGTTGCAAATAGTTGGAGGTAACCAGGTTTTCAAGGTGTTTCAAAATCTTTTCAAGCAAGTGTCTAGATATTCAATGTTCCTGATTTATTCTCAATGAGTTAATATCTGAGTACCTAAAAAACTCCCTGGAACAAAAAAGGGGAAATCCCTCCTTCTAGTTATTAACATCCATCAGTCTGCTGTGTAGTTTTTCAGTAAAGACCTACATAACATATAAAACCAGGAAGACTTCATAGCCTGTCCCTAAGATAACAATCTTTGTTGTGAAGTCCAGTTGTATGATATTTAACAACTCTAGCCATGTTTCTAAACAAACAGGCAGTTTTCTGGGAGAAATTTTAGTAGCCATAGTGCTACTCTGTAACTTGAAGAATTCAAATAATTGTTAAGAGATTTATCTATCTCAAAAGCAACTTGTTTGAGAAGGGAGTTTTTTCACACTTTCATTTTCAAAAAATGAAATTTCAGTGACTTTGTTCTGAGGACATAAGGAACAATTTTTGTAATGGCTGCTGAGACAGCCAGTTGTACACAGGGGGAAGAAGGACAAGGGTAGCCAGCACAAACACTGGGAACAGCATGAAATTTCTGCTAGGAGAAAATTAACTCTGTGCATTACAGGTATTAATCAGATACTAGCTACCAAAGGTGAGAGCTGTTGGCAAGTTCTGGAGAAGTAACCACTACTTCTTTTGTCTTCAGAGAAACGAAAAGAATATTACTTCATGGGGAAATACTTACATTACTTAAAATGATTATAAATTAGTGATAAAAGAACTGGGTAATCAACGCAAAAGACAGTTGAATTGACCATTCTCCAGTTGCATATCCTATATACCAGCAGTTGAAATGTATTTTTCTCATAGATACTATGTGAGGTGATGATGTAGTGGCCTGAAGAAGTTGACAGAATAAAAGAAAGAAAAGGGAGGAAGTGGAGGAAGAGAAGGAGGAAACTTTAAAGGTCTTTTAATTGTAAATATTAAACCGGTAAACCACAATATCATTACATTAATATCTTAATTTTTACCTTTCATCTGCCATTTCTAGTACATTTTTTCAAGTGTATCGTAACATAAGGTCCAAGACTTGAATATTCACACAAGACACAAAACACCACCAGGAACTGAAACTTAAAACCTAGATCCATAGCTAGTCATAACGTAAACATCTCATTTGAATTGTGACTGTGACAAGACAAGTACAGGATTACAACTGTTAGTAAGCAAACCGTTCACTGTGAACAAATGATTAATTTAAAATTTTTGAGTCAAAAATTGTGTGCAAAGTGGTTTACTAATATATTTGTCATTCATAATTGTTAAAAAAAAATTCAGGCCATAGTTTTGAGAGTTATATGCTTGTTTTTTACTTTAGAATACTTCTTACTAGGTTTTGTGACTAGGTTTTTACCTTACTAGGTAAGTGACGGAGAGTTGTTTCTGCTCCCTCACTGGTTGACAAAGTCAGAAGAATGAGCATTAAATACTGTACATAAGCACAAATAACCTTGTGCACGTGACAGTGAAGACAACCAGGGAAAAAAATAGACATTCCCTACATACTCGTAGGAGAATTCTGTAATGATGCTACTTTCTCCCACCAGTATTTCACAGACAGCAAAAACACAGGCCCCCAGATTTCCCGGTTAATTATTAATTTCTTAAATATAGGATAATTACACAGGGTAAAGGATTTGTTTTTCTTTGTAATTATGATGAGTTGATTCCAGACTTCCTCTAAGTCATTCTAATGTCCTCTACGTGAGCTACTCCGCCTGGAAAGGCATGCATGAGCTATAATTTCCTTTTGACATTAAAAGCCACAAATCTAAACACCACTGCAGTAATGCAGAGGAAAAAATGTTTGGCTCTTAACTCAAGTTTAGTCTCTGTAGCCATTAAGAAGTGAAAGCTCTATGGAGGTAACAGAACCAAAACCACTGAGATTACATTCCAGTCACAACAAGCACTTAACTGTTGTAGATATAGTATCTGGACAATGATACATAGTAAATAACCAACATTCAATTGTCCATTTCACTAATAGGATTTTAAGAAAATATTCATTAACACAATTGTAAAGCAGAAACAAATAGATTCATCTATTGAAAATCAATAGTTAATGTAAAGGAATAGCAGAATTCCTTAATTGGAGTCTTGTATCACACACTAAGAATAAAACAAGACATTAGCAGTACTTAAGACATTCTTGCTCGAGCAGAAGATTTATATTTACTATGGTTCAGTTACTTCTATAATTAAAAAGAAAACTGTTTTCTGAAGCTCTGTGAGGAAACTATATTACATAAATATTTTGTTTAGGCACTTAGTATCTCATAGCGTAGCATTAATAAAACACCTCACCTCTAGCAGCTGGAAACTGCATCTTTTTGTGACTGCTTACTGAACAAAATAAGGAGAAATGCTGGAATGTATCTGAATCAAAATCTGTAGAGCATAATACTCTGAATTCTGAAAAGAAAGGATTCAGAGTTTTCTGTTGTTATTTTAATGACACGTACAGTTTGCTATACTAAACTGGACCTAAAATCTGTGAAGTCCAGCTTCTGGTCACCATCTCTGGCAAGCAAAGAACTGATGCAAACAGGAACTATGACGTTCTCCCCTCCTTTCCAGTCATAAATATTTGATTTTAGTTGAATATCTGTTTAAAAATCTCTGTTATAGTTGATTAGTAATAACAATGGGTATTGCTATTATGTACAAAATTCTATTTTAATCTTGCTTAAAACCCAGTGACTCTTGGTAGGTTCAACAATATGCTCATCATTCATTGTTTAAAAAATATTTTCCACCTCTTAATTGGATTGTTTTGTACCATCACGGAGATCTTAGATGTGTCTATTCAGTATTTTGTAGAACTGTTCGCATAATCTTCAGGAGTACTAGTTCCCTCCAAACCTTATTTTTCATGTTCAGTTCTCCCTTCCAGTTCATGGATTCTATTCTAGTTCGTGTAGCTTAGACTGATTCCATAGGCAAGGTTCCTTTACATTTCCCAGAATATGGGATTTTAAAAAACAGTTCTAACATTCTGATCCATTCTTCTCGTATGCAGGGGCATTTCAACGCACGATCAGTGCAGAGAAGCTGAATCATGCAAGATTCTTGACTTAGGTGCTCCTGCTTTCCAGGCTCATATGACATCAGAGACCAATTTCATAGCCACTGAAACAGTAAGTGAATATCACTTAATATATCAGGTATTTCCCATCTTTATTTTTGCCTTTCGTTATTTGATCTTTAAAATCAATCATAATATTGCAGTATCTTTCTTTTCACTCCTTTTAGTGCACAGCTCTTTTTGTAATGAATAAACATTGTGCAGCTTGTTAACTATATTTATATGACACTACATCGTATGCCTTATGATACAGCAAAATAATCATATAAATACCGTATCATATGAAGTAAGTATTAAAAAGTGTTGTCGGTGAGTCACTCTGAGCAGAAAGGGTTTACTTCATTAAAAGCAAGAAAATCACACCTACTCCACTTAAGACCATCTTCTCTTTAAGGTTACCAAGGTTATTTCAATAGCTTTGGAGATTTTATTACTCTAATTCAGTAGGGCTAACCTTCTAGGAATCACAGCATGAAAAGGCCAGCTCAGGGCAGGATGTTTCGGTCCAAGTAGAGCAGTTGTTCTCAAACCAGAAGAAGGCTGAAGCACCATCCAGCTTCAGCATTTCTAACGGGCCAACGTATTCCTAAGCAAGGAAGGGAAGCTGCGCTGCAGCGTCACCCACTTAGAAATCAGAGGTTTGTAAAATTTCCACATTTCATTTCAAGGCAGGCGTGGTTTCAGTTGAAACACTCAGCTTTACATTATAGCAGAACCCCCAGGCTTTTCTGCATATCGTAAATGGGGATTTTAATTGTCCAATTAACATTTGCTTTTTTAACAATACATCATGATTTCTGGCATTAACAGCAGCTTTGCAACTCAGATTTCTCTGACAACTCTGCCTAATCTGCTTATTGAACTTTATTTTAAAGTCCTGATTCCATGCTTGCCTCTTAGCATGTGTAGTCATCAACACCAGCAAAAAGTGGGTGTAAAGCTCTCCCACAACAGAATGATAACATTTCACACCCACGTTACCCAGATGTATATCACTACAAAGCAGCAGAGAATAAGGATTTTATGTTTTGGTACAATATTAGTAGATTTTGAGATGACTGCTGCAGGAAACTATTAAAACGAGCTCATAAACAATTAACAACGGGACATTCAGGTTTGTGCTGATTTAGCAGAAGGCAACAATTTGTTTGTATTTCATTGCTTCTCCTGCTAACAAGGATACATAATTTGCTAATCCATTTCAGTCCCTGCCTGGTGATTCTAAAGCATGATGTTAACATTCGTCACCTGTTTTACCACACAGAATAGGTATAATGAGACCACATGTATGTACATAGATGAGATTATACATATACTAGCATTAAGTGAGGATGGAACGGTCAGTGCAAATATGGCAGCACCAACTGCAAATATCCACTCTGAATTAGACTTTAAGAATGACAGAACTAAGAATAATTTTCTCATGTTGCAGAAATGTGCTTTCATTACTAGTCAAGACGACAAACTCCCATTTAGGCCACATAGCAGATCTTTCCTACTGACAGCTGAGTTTATTTTTAAAGACAAGCAAGACCCTAAGGGAATGAACTGTTTAACAATTTTTGCTCACACCAAATAATACTAGCTCTAGGATAACTATTCTCTGCAGTGATACTGCTACTGCTTATCCTGCCCCCACCCCAGCTTGTATGAGCAACGGTTGGTTGTTGGGCTTTTCAGCTGTATTTCAATGTCATTCAGTTACAGGGGAAACAACCGTGACTTTTGCATGCAGTGGCCCCTGCAGTTTGGAGCTGCTCTCAGAATTCATAAATATAATTGTTCACAGGGAAGATAAAACATTCAAAATACATATTAGTCCTAGCCAAGGAGAAGCAGCACAAAGGAGGGCATTTAACGACTCTTCACATAAAGCTTTGTCATTCAAGTAGTCGCATTGGTAGTTCTGCACATCCTTTCCCCTCACATGTGATCCCCCATTGTCCTTTTAATGTTGTTTTTGCAAGATATCTAAATGCTGCTTCAATTGCAGGTTCCCACAGTCCTTGAAACTCATTATCCTTCACTACTGGTGAAAGAAAGGGACAACCCAGGAACTAAATATATACTGAATTTCAAGGAGGCAGCTATTTGTAGTGATATTTCCATGCATTTATTTTCCCTTGCAGTGCTTGCATAACCACCCCCTCTGAGCTCTGCCCATCTTAAGTGCAAGTGCAGCTGAAAAGTACTACTTAGTCCACTTGAAGTGGCACAGAAAGCTAGCTTTATCCAGAGCTGAGCTTATTTGTTTCATCACGCATGGCATTATGCACAGCTTTAATTTTTGCTAAACTAAAAGCAGAATCCCTCAAATTTATGTAGCATGCTTATGCCCATGCACCAAATAGAGGAGAACAAAGTCTTCAATCATGCTTTATGTCTGCTCCATTTAAAAAAATGCATATGAGAGGAGATTCCTGCAGATGGAGGACATCTTGGTCTCTGATTAGGGCTGGAAGAAAGTTGTTATAAGCACATTTGATTTCTATCTGAGATTATGTAACATTTGCTGGTATTCAAGAAAATCGTTCTTCCTAATCAGAAGCTCGAAGTTAACTGCTGCTCTTCATAGTAAGTTTTATGCAGAATCCAGGGTGGGACACCAATCAGGTAGAGGTCCAAGTTGTTGGGTCAATCCCCAAATGGTCAAGAGAATTTTTTTCTGTTAGATGGCCAGGGAAGTGTATTTATTTTGGTAGAGAAATTGAGTGAAAAGTGTTTATTAATCCAGTGTATAACACCTGGACTGAGAGTTTCAAAATGTCCATTTGGTTTCACAGTGAAAATTAAAGTGCATTGACTCTTTTCTTAAATGACTAGGAAAAAAAGGATGAAAAAACCCCCAACACATTAAGCAGAACAGTAAACGATTTTCATTTTCAATTGCTGTTACCTGCAGTTTTTTGAGAAAGTTTTCATAAGGGAAGGCCCCTTCTACTTTGTGTTAAAGAGGGCAGTAAGTGTCCCTTTGGGCCAGAAAGCTACAGTTAGTTGAAATCAGTACTATATAACAAACCAAGCCCACACAGCAACTGGGAGAAAAGAACAGAAAATAGAAAGAAAAAGAGCTTCTATACTGGTGCATCTCTTATTTTCAATTCACTTGCACCTGGAAAAAGACAGACCCAGCACACTGCCTTATCAACCACTCCAAAACCTGGCAAACTCCTAGCAGTGTCTGATTATTACAATGCTGCTTTTAGCTGCCCTTTTAGTCATGGGTTCATAGCAGTGAAACAAGACATGCCACAGCCTTGATCAGCTAAGTCACACCTCCTAGGGAGACACACACACACAAAGGTCAGAAAAAGACCTCTGAGAGGAGGGTAGGAAAGAAAATGGACACATGAGATAGGAGGTGATGGTGAAGCCCAACTGTTGTACTTTATATTTATTCCATTTGCTGTCATGGATCTAGCTTAACTCAGGGGAATGATAACACCCTTCAGTCTCTCCCCAGTGGAGCTCGCACAGGACATCTGTCAGGATCAGATGATAACTGTGCATCAGCTTCATCTTCATTTCAACGTTTGTAGGCCCAAAGAATCAATGACAGGGGGAAAGACAGCGGATTTACTCACCACGTTTAATTATTTTAGAAAGATCAGTCAGTCAGTTGCATATTTTGATTTGTTTTTACACAGTGCAGTATTTTACATATTCTGCTGCTTCATTATTAAAAAGAAAAAAAAAAAGTCAGTCTTATTCAGACTGACTGCAAAAGCAAGCAGATCATTGGATGTACTAAAGGAAAGATTTCAGCAGAAGCCGAGATAAACATTTCATTTCCTTAAACCTTGCAACAGTAAGTAACTGCATTTTTCAAAGTACAAAAAGCCTCTTTTCCTCAGTTTTCTTAGATCATCAGATTTGCCCTGTAGCATAAAAAAGCCACTAATTTAAAGTCCAACTGGATTTACCCTTGATTTGTTCTCGATCCTGCAGAATCTTGACATAATAAAGATTAGATCTAGAGATAATAAAGATTTTCAGTCACCCCAGTATTATTACCAGTTGCAGCTTCCTTACTATTTTGCTGAGATTTTTTTGTATCCATCAACTTCCTTTGGGATATTACTTCATGATACAGAAACTGTGTCTTGCAAGTTTTTAAAACTGGTTATCAAGCCGAAATTATTTTGCTTTATTAGTTTCTTCCTATTAGTTCTTCTTAGTATGCTAAAAAAATTCCTTTTAAGCATGCATAATTCAGGATATTATTACTAAAGATTTTGCAGAATACATATTAGAATTTTGTTTTCATACAAAGGGCCTGCTCCTACAACTCTTAGTCTTCTGGGTGGCTTTGTTATGATAAGGCTGCAAAAGTGGGACTTCTGTAACGTGAGAAATCAAAAGATTGTGGACAAGTTTTTGACTCATATGCAACTGACAAAATATACAAGGATCGATTCATGTGCACAGACCATGGCCCAGCAACTGGGTGGCCTCACTGAGCATGTGTCTAGAATAGACAAGTCATTTTCCTTTATAAAAAAAACCTCTGTAAATACATGAGCCCCATCTTTTTGACCAGAGTATGAATCACGCAAACTACATACTCCTGAAAAAACCCTCTCTCACTACATTTAGTGGAATACATCCAAAGTAGATTTCTCAGGGAGACTGTGCTCCCATCTGTGGTGATGTTAGCAGTAAAAAATACCTCTTCGTATGCTTGCTGCCCATTTTCTGAAATGAAACAAAACTCGGTGTATGACCAGAAAAAGAAAAACAAGGCAACTAACAAAAAGACAACGCAATAGCTACCTGCAGGTATGGAGCAGCAGGTCACATCCTTGGGGTGAAGCGACGTGCTCTGTGGCGAAATGAAGCCATGGGGCCCACTTTGAGCCACTTAAGGACCACACCGGCCAGCAGCACCGCATCTGCCAGGTCTGCCTCTCCTGGGGCACGCAGCATGACAGCAAGAAGTTCCTACAACAGTGCTTTCACAGAGATCCTTTTCACAGAGGAGTGTACAGTGACAAGGACAGCGATGCTGGCTCTGGGATTGGGTTTTTTTGCATACCATCCCAAACATACAGCATTCAGACTGCAAAATTACGTTACAGGTAATTTAATTACACAATGAGTGTAAATTGGAAGTATATAGATACAGAGGACTGTAACAGAGCCATTGTCACTGAAGGTAGCCAATGCCATAAGGGGAACAGTTAATACAGGAGCATCCATAAGAGCACTCTTGCAAAAACATACTTAAGCCCATTATAACGTACAAGACTTTCAGTACAAGATGAGAATTTCAGTCATTGCACTGTGATGGGGGGAAGACCAAAAGACCCAAGAGGATATCAGTAATGCATTACTCCCTTAAAAAAGCAGGGAGTTTACTAACGAAAATGCTCACAGGACTGAAGAAAGTGAGATGCACCTCAGATTTTCAAGAATAGTAAAAAAATAAAAATCCCCATCTCCTTGCCAGTCAGGCCCTGGGAAGGTGAGAGCAGTGAAGGTTTCCTTTCAGATCCAAACACTAGGTTTTTATCAGTTTGATCCTGAAGGGTCATAGGAAACTCGCTGTCCAAACATCTGATATTTCTCGATATCACCATGGGTAGCAATTCAGCCTTGGCCAGCTACACATCTCTCATTTATCTAACAATGCTTTAGAGGAAGGAAATTACAGAATTAAAGTAGGGGAGTGAGAGGGAAATGTTTTCTTAGTTGTAGGGAAGATAAATCAGCACAACACCCAGGAACATCTATCAGGGAAGTACCAATCCCTGGGTTTGTACAACACCACATGCATTTCCAGTGGGGAGTGATAGCTCTGAGCAAGATCAGGCACATCCCTGTTATAACATTACAGATTAATTCTGATATAATAAATGTCTCCTGAGATGCCCCAGTGAGATATGTGCGCCTTATAATAAGGTAGCAACACCTCCCACTATGGTTATTATTTCATCCAGAGCAAACTGCTCATCTTGTCCAGTGAACTGTCATCTTATCCCCATTTGCTGTTTATTCTATCTTTGATTTTCCTTAGAGTGCGGAAAGAATATTACACTTTCTATTATACTGTTTTGCAGAAAGACAAAAAGCTTTTAAGAAAACCACACTAAGAGGTTTGTATTCCATGGGTTTGCGCCATGGTTTTCATAGTGAGTTATGATTTGCAGTTCTACTTACAGTTTCTAGAGTATATCCATGGGCTGGAATATAAACAGTAAATCCTCTTGGTGTCAGCCATCATGTTCTCTCATTCCTTGATGTGCCAGAGAGGAAAAAATTTCTTGTAACAAGAAAATCATTGTAAGAAACCACATATAAGAAAACATTGTAAGAAATCACTTCACGTTTGCGCCTTGTGCTTACTTTCTTATGCATCAGTGCCAACTGAATGCAACATACCAATATTGTCATGGGGTCATATATAATAGCAGTAGGCACAGGAGTAAATGCCTTAGCTTTCTGTGTTATAGAATCTAATGCATCAAGGCCAGATCCTAGGAAAAATGCTGTTCTCTGCAAGAGTTAATTCAGGTACTTCAGTGCTGCCTTGCAAGTTCTCAGTAACCTCTCCTATTTTATGTAGTATTTCCCCTCAACACTATAGTATCCAAGCACCTCTAAGATAACCCATAAGTTCCTGACTAATATTTGTCATATTCAGTTCATTTTAGAGAATTAACTTTCCTCCTCTCTCTGTAGGACAACTAGTACATGCAATTGCTGTAAATGGGCTTGACGTTTTTTAAATACAAGCATTGATCGAAGGGAGTGTGTATGCCATGCACTTGGAGTGAGAAATTGTTCCTTTTGTGTCAGCCCCTGCCTCCTGGAAAATTCATTTCAGAGGGTCAGATGTGAGCCCAGAATATCAAAGCATTTGAAAATAACACTAATCTCTTAAGGTGATATCCTAGGGAAAACTGCTGCAAAGGACAAAACATTTGTATGAGTTAGGTAAGTAGTAGTTCTATTTCATCAAAGATCAAATTTGGAAAAACAGTTTATATAGGCGATGAAACTATGTAATGCCTAACAGCCAAGCCAGAAGGAAGTTCCTTGCCCCAACAGATTCTCATTTTCTTAGGGTTTACATCATAAGAAGCAACAGTAGAGCTTCATGCTTAAGTAGTCCTTGAAGCAAAAGGTGTTTGACAACAGTAAAGCATGATACTGTTTCTTGTTTGACCATTGAGTCCTACACCACGTACCAAAACAGTGAGAAACAGCAGGGCTAGAGAAACACAAAAACAGCAGGAGAAATAAAAGTGCATAAATGAAGGTTAGATAATATTAAAGGACAAGGAAATCACAGAAGCTTACATCTGAACACACATTTTGCTTGCAGAATGAGTTTCATTGTACAGATTGTTACTACCTTTTTGTCTCAAAATAGAGACCATTACAGCGTACATGCTGGCTTCTGCTCAACAAGTACGTTCTGTTTCTTTCCTACCCCCGTGATTTTCCCATTTTTCTTTAATATGAATTTTAAGACATTTGAGCTTACATAGCCCAGCCACAGGTCCAAAAACTAGAGCTGAAATGTAGCTCTGAGCTGTGCTCTTGCCCTCCCCCAGAGAGAACTGTGGGTAGGTAAAGAGCTATAGCGTTTCCTTTAGGTGACCAGAAGGCTTGTATATTTGTGTGCCTCCTGACTGGTAATATTCTCCAGACACTCATGCATGTATTTAAGGGTGGCAGTAAACATAAGACTCAAGATCTGAAATCTAAAAGTCTGCTGTGCCAACTCATGGAAAGTTTCCTTCTCGGTCTGGGTCTGTTGGCTTTTCTTTCCCTTTCAGTGTTACATAAAAGAACCTTATAGGTTTGATTCCATTTAGTTGTCAGCTATAGTGGATATTTTTAGTCCAGAAATTTCAACACTATCTTGAAACAGTGTTAAGCTAAGGACAGCCAGTGATACGAACAAGTGTAACTTGACCCTATTTTTCTAAACAATATAGATACTGAAACTATTAATCTCTCATGCTGTATCATGTTTAGTTTTCAAACTAAAACTTTCAAGCGGAAAGAAATTCAGTAAATATCTTCGAGTATACAAGTACTGTCCCTGGGTAATTATGAGAAAACAGAATCCACTGTAGAGAAGATGACAGGTGACAGGTTTCTTAAACGTTTTTAAGAAATCCAGACTTGGAAACAATACACTAAATTACGTCCTTTTCCATGGCTGCTTCTGTGTTTGTCTCAAGTAGCATTCTTCTTTTCCTCATGTTTACATGCAATTTGCTAACTTTTGTCAGAAGAAAATACATTACTTCACGTTGATCTTTTGACAACAGAAAGACACATTTAAAAGAATCACAATAAATACACTAATGCTATTTAGACTTCTGGCAATCTTTATGAAGATGCTGGAACCCAGATAGGTACATCCTGTGTAACAGTGATGCTCGCACAAACGCTTGAATTTGTGATAAAATTTAAGCCATGTAAAAAACCGACCTTAATTCTACATTGCCCCTCAGAGCAGGCGCTGCGCCTGCTGCCCCACCAGCGCAGGGCTGGACGGGAGCTCTGCAGCCAGCCGGGGAAGAGCAGCACCCTGAGAACAAGCTGCAGGAGATAAAAAGATCCTTTCGTTGTAATAGCTCCCTAGAATCAGGTGAATGACAACATTTTTTGATCTTTTGTTTCTAGCCTGAGAAAGGATGAATACTGACAAAGAGAAAATTTTCATCTATTGGAGATATGCTCTTTTTTTTCCACTTTAATGGAAGAAAATTTAATCCAGTTAAAGGAAACCTTTGGATGCAAAGCAGCCCTAGTTCCTTCGGTAATATTATTCACTATTTAAGTAACCAGTTTATCAAGAACACAAAGGCCTAATTTCAGAACTGGATATCAGGTGGATATGCAATTAACAGCCGAAAGGGAATTAAAGTCTGAGCCTATTTTAAATGACTGTTGTGATTAAGGTGTTAGGCTGTCCTGTTTCTTTCCTTCTTGGACTTTTTAATAGCCCCATAATATCTCAGTGATTCTATCTAGGTAATAGGACTTCCAAAGCGTACCTTTCCACCCTCAAAATCTAGAGTCTAGGGACATCACTCTAAAATTCCATATACCTGCATAAAATTTTTGCTTACATATCTTCAGTATTTTTATACCAATTACTGTTTCAGATTCCCTGTTTTGTTCTCCCACTCAGTGTAAATACTTACTCATTATCCCAGTTTAAATTCTACCTGCAAAGCCTATTGATTTTTAGCTTTTACCATCTTTAATTTTGTTTCTGAGTGGTCAGCTGTACACATACATATTACTACATGCTGAAAAAAACATTCTTATACCTTGGATATAGTAGAAATTGCTTCTAGTTGAACAGGTATGTTTGGTGACTGGTTTCAAAATCATACTAGATATCATTTTGATTAGAAATAGTAACTTGTCACATACTGAATCAACAACCATGTTTCTCTGAAATTGAAAAGGTGGCTGGCTATACATCCAGCTTTGATATTAAATTCCCTCTAATTACCCTTCAGAGTAATTTTCCTAAAGCACTTCAATACCACAGAAAGTGAAGTTTGATCAATTGCAAAATCACAGCCCACAAGCTTTCCAAAGGGGTATATGAGCAGAGCGATGCCAAGGTTCCCAGGCAGGATATTCAGCACTTTTAGCATCTCATTTTCTGCATTAAAAAACAAACAAACAAACAAACACTAATCTCAGAAATATCATAGGAAGCCAGAAGACCTACTGTACTATAGATAAGTAAATAAAACAAATTATTAATACATTTTTAAGATAATAAAGCTGCAGACAGAATAATACAACTTCATTCTGTTCTGACAGTATAGGTAGAAAAAAACGTGATTTTTACAAGATTATTTTTAATGAATATCTACCTGAAGTGAGAGCTCTGTGTTTGATTTACTGTCAGCAAGTTTAAATATATAGTACTACAGAAACAGACTTGCACACTAAAGGTGCCTAGCCTTCAAAATTTGCTAAAGACAACACAATTATGGAAACGCACTCACCAAGACAGAACTTTAGATTTGCTTGGATTTTGTATCATATCTTTGCCTTTCTAACTACTGACGAATACTTGTATAGCGGAAACACCCTGCAAATCTATGTTCTTAAAGAAAAATCTGATTACTTTAGTTCTCAAAAGTTAACTTAAGCATATTAAATTTTCCCTCCCAGTAAACATATAAGTGAAGTTGCCTTATAACTGCTTTTTCTCCTCATATATCTTTATAAATATTATTCATAGGTCTCGGAGTGGCCCTGAACAGCTTCTGATGGCTGAGAAAGCTAGCAAGAAATGCCCCTAGTGTTTTTCCCTGGTCCTGCCTTACTCTCAGAGCACAACTCACAAAGCAGAAATTGCAGACCTGAATTGCAAGATTCAGGGAGGGGCAAAGTTTAGCCAGAGCTTTTCAGCTGTGTTGTTGCCTGCAAGCATATAAGAGGAATCACATTATCTATAGCTCTCTGTATTTCTGAAACAAAATCAAGCACCAACTAAGGACAGAGATTTTAATCCTACAGCCTACATGGCTTTCTAAGAAAGATCTTGTAATTGAAATAGGAGGTAAAAGTATTATGCAGAATTAACTGATAAGGTTCCACAGCCTGTAGAAGAGATTAGAGTGGGTGATGGGTTTAATAGTCTCTTCTGAGCTTAAAAACCATGAAAGCCTTGCTCTGCTTTTTTTCCAAAGTTGATCATCCAGACTGCAGTGCCTTTTGACATTTTTGGATAAGTCCCAAGCTAATATAGATACTGCAGAGATTTTTCAAAACTTAGACCGTTTGCTAAAACTTTTGAAAAAAGAAAATGTTGAAAAACTGGCCCCACACAAAGGTTCAGGAAAGGCATATATGTATTACAAGATTTTTCATGCACACAGGTTTATCTGTTCTTAACACACTTGCTATTTTGCTAACTCCTAGTACGTCCCTCACGCTGGCAATGCTCATGTAACTTGTTTTGCAGCAGCTCAGTTTTTATCTGGTCTTTGCACTTGGGCGACTGGGAGTGCTTCTCTATTTACTGCTCCGCTACAAAAGCACAGAGTCTCTTCCAGCACATAGAAACTATTAGAATGATGAATTACCCATTCCTTCTGCTCCCAGATACAACCATCTCAGTTACTTGTAAGACTAAATATTTGTTGTCATTTCACATTCGTAAGTATTCTACTGTGGCCAAAAGTGGCAAAGCAGCAACACATAAATCAAAAGTTTTAATTTTCCATTCCATATGCCACACTCCGCTAGAAGATTCAAAACAGACTGAAGAAGCCATAAAGGAACACAGACCTTACAGCTGTGTGTATAAGACAGCAAATGCAGGCATTTACCAGACCGGTTAATGTTGTGTAGACCTTTTGTAACAATTATTTGCTTAGAGCTTTTAGTGTGTCATTTTTATTATGCTGAATGGAAGAGCAGTTCAGCTGCTGCCCTGAATCTCTCTCCGAGGAAGGATTTTTCTTTCCACAGCCCATACAGGGAACCTAGCACAGCTACGTTTCTAAATTAGGTGCCCAAACTTACGCAACATGACTACTCTTGTGCGTACAATAATACGCACTTACACCCACAACCAAGGCAGCCTTTTTGCCATTTGCAGCAAACAGCAGAGTGCACTCTCCCGGGCAGCCTTGTTTCATGCAGGGGCAGCGTTTTGCATTCAGCTGCAACCTGTGTGTGTGAACAACATGGATCTGACAGAAAGTGCTGTGTGGCTGTTGCCTTACATGGCCAGCTGGGAGGCCAAAAATAAAATCATGCTCGCTCTCTCTCATGCTAATACAATGTCCAGGTGCCGCAGTAGGGTCGGGGACCATCAAAGGAAGGTGCCTACACTTACCCATTTATGCCAATGCACACGGCTCCAGAAAAACAGAGTATATCTGGGGTAACGTTGTTGTGCTGTAAAACCACTCTTCTCCCAGAAGAGCTGCCCGAGCTCTCAGCTCTGCCCGCGGCGCATGACGACATGCCAGGGGAAGCTTTAAGCTGGGGGAAGAAAGAGCTCAGACCCGACAGGGGTATGAAGAAGGTGGAAATACAGGAAAGGGGACAGTAAGATTCAGGACTGAGGGCTGATGTTTTACAAGGGTTGTAGGAGGCTCCAGGGATCTGTTCTGAAGGGCTGTATTTTAGGCAGTAAACCGAGGAGCAATTGTAGAGCTTCACTCTAGGCTCTGTCTGTATTTGAACTTCAGCCTCACAGTCCTCCTCTGGTGCATTTCTGCAGCAAGGAAACAGCTGAAAGGGAGGCACCCCACGCTCCAGCCAGCTCCATGAGGCTGGGAGGAGAGTAGGATGACGGGGTGCAGGTGCTCAGTCTGGGTGCAGCCCCTCTGTCACCACCCTCTTCCCCTGAGTGAACCTTCAGTCTCACCTCCTCAGTATCCCCCATGTGGCCCTCTGTGCAAGGAGGAGGAAGCCTTGCTCCTGGCAGGACGCAGGGAGTAAGGACACAAACCCACTGAGAACCCGCTTCTAGCCCTCAGCAGCATGAGGAAGGGCAGCAAATGCCGGCTTGGGGAAGGAGGCCCCTTGCAGCACCCCACATTTCCTTCACTGTCCAGGTGCAAATTCAACCTGGAGCTGGCCCTCCCTGTCCTTTCAACCTCTGTCACCTCCCACTGAGAATTTCCTTCCTTTCTACTGTGGGTAACATTGATGGACCCTTTCTGACACATGCTCATAGGACCCTAATAGAGTACCGCTTAGGCGTGAACAAACTCAAGTGTTCAAATGTCAGTGACGTGGACTTGCATAAGGTTTAGTTATTTCAACTTTTTAAATTATTTTTTATTTTCATTACCATTTGTGCCTGTCTCCCTTTTGTGCTGCTGGGGAAGAGGATGGGGGGAAGCTGTGTGAAATGACTGGCTTTGTACTATGCTCCAAAGTACGCTATTTAGGGCTCATTCTCATTGTTTCTAGCAAGTTATTCTGCAGCTTAAACTCATGAGATTTGTCTTTACAGTAGGGAGCTTTTGGTTCACTTACGGCAAGTGAGCAGAGATGTATTTTGGGATAGTAGTTCTTTAGCCTGGCCAAAGATAAGTACTATCAAGATAACATAAGCAAAAAAGGGAACAAGTTCTTGCCTAAAATTACAGTGTTGACAGAGCCACCACAATGTACCATCCCAGTTACAACTTTCAGATTTTGACCATATTATCTGACTTTTCTACAGCACGACAGAGATAATTGCAGATATCATTCAGTAAATTAGTTAAATGTTAGAAAATCCTTACTATTTTAGGACTTTGTGATTTGTTCATCAGGTAGTTACCCTGAGCGTAGAAAAATAAAGGTATGTCTTTCATTTCCTGTTTGATCTACAGGCTCCTGCAGGCCTAGTTCCACAAGATGGGCAGGAGGAGATGGCTTCCTCCTTGACGGCTATGGGAGACAAGCCCCTGACTGCAGCCACAGTTGCGCCAGGAAAGCAGCACTGGTCTTAGCGTAGCTTCTCTGTACTGTACAGAGCAATTTTGTTATACTGTTATGTAAAGCAGAGCCCCTCCGCAGGTGAGCAGGGTGGCAGGCGTTTGATTGCTCGCAAAAACATGATGCAGCTATTTAAGAGAAGGGCTATGGAGTAGCACGCTGAATTGGGGAAGGATGTAGCTGTCCTCACTGAAATACGGCTGCTGTGAACATTTCTACTCTTGTGAAAATCGCTACACTCGTGCACTCTTCCATGACCACATTTGGGCAGGACTTCATTTTGGATCTTATCAAGAAGTCTTTCTTCCCACAAGAAAAGATTTTGCAAAACTGTCAAGACCTTTCTTTCTGCATTTACTCCTTTCAAATACTTCAGCGATTCTGAAACCTTTAATTTTCAGTGCTTAGAATAAGGCAGGATGCAACAAAGCTTTGAGAGCCTAAAATATTTGTTTACACAGTACTTCTTGCTGTTATACTTTATTTCTCCCACAGGTATTTTTACTATGCTTTTTAATTCACTGCAATGCCATAACTTGAAATGCAGTCCTTAGATGTTAGTGGTTCAGTACCAAAAAACCAAACTCAAGCGGTAAGAATCAGTTTAAGTCAGTCAATTACCCTTTTAGTCAAAGAAAAGTGTACATCTCAGTACGTTTTCAGCCAGATCTCGTTACCACACCTTTCAAGCAAGCATTTCTGAATAGTTTAAACATCACCAGCAAACCAGGAATATGAACATTGGCAGGGTAAGTTAGGTGTCCTGTTGGTAGCATTATACCTTCCTGCTTAAAAGACGACTGCTTCTTTTTCCCCTATCTATCTCCCACACTCGTAACCTTAACTACTGTGGAGTCACGGCTGCCATTTAGCAAACTACTTGAGCTACGCTTTAACATGTATTTAAGCTGACACTCCTACCAAATTAAAGTGGTCCTCATGCCTTGCCCGCCTTTCTGTCTGCATGTCTCCTGGACGCTCTTCGTTCACAGTAAGCAGCTGGATAGTAAAACAAGAGAGGGTTACTTTTTGGCTGTTCCGGCTTGCCAGGCAGGGTGGGGAGAGGGTTAGTTTTTCAGCCACGTTTGCTCGCTGAGGCACCTCCCCGCAGCCACCAGCACTGGTGCCAGCAGGGATGAGCGCCGAGGCTGGGGACGGGGCCAGGCAGCGACAGCACCAGCTTCCAGGCACCAACACCCCCAGTAGGTCACTGGCAGGCTTCCACTTTGCACAACCCGCTGTGCATTAGTGCAGTCTAAATAGGCATTTGGCAAGGCTCGCATCACCTCATACAAGAGCGTCTCCCTCCTTAATGTCATCATTAATTCTGTACTAAACGCATCTCGTTTCAAGTAGGAAACAACAAAGAAAGGCAAAATTCTGGGTGCAACGGTGCAGAGATGCCTCAAGAATTGTGCTTCCAGTGGATAGACCTTACCAACAACACCCCAGAGCTTTTAATAGCATTACGACAATGCAGTGAAAATCAGAAAATCAGAAAAATGGGACTAGTAGTAGTCAAAAAAGAATATAAACCTGAACATGAGCTGAGCCAAATCAGTACCATGTTAGGTATTAGAAGTAAATCAATTCATCTTGAAACTCCTAGGAGTTTCGCATAATTCCATCATAACACACGGTGTTGCAGTAGACATACATATGCCCAATTTTAAGAAACACAGCAAATATAAGCAATTTTAAACTGTATACAAAGAACCTACTAAACTATTACGATGATGACACACATGGAAATTAAAATATGCCATTTCAAAAAGAGAAGGTTTGGAAACAAAGGAACTCAAATTGCATTTTTCTGAAATATCTACTGAAAGGTAAAGGGGTGCAGCGAACACTGTTCAGAGCCTATCTGTGGAAGAGTTAAAAAGGTGCCTCTCTTCGCAGTTTGTCAATGGATATCTCAAAACCTTTACTTCTAGTAAGCTAGAAAAAGATTCACACTGTTTATCCGACGGCCACGTGTGCAGTAAGTGCATTTATTTGTTTGCTTCCCCTCTGATGCCGATGCTTTGCAGTTTCTCAGACACGTGCCTGACAGAGTAGTGCATCCTATAAATTTGCAGTACTTCCTGCAACATCAACGATGATGAAACAAAATGGAGTTGCTGCCAGTGGAAACCAAATCTTTTTGGTTGATGGATGATAAGAATTCTTCAGTGAGGACCTTGATAATTAAAGTGTCGCCAAAGTTGTTCTTCCCATATGAATAACATCTCTTGTTAATTATCCATTCCTTATATGGCACTTGAATCCTTTACATAATCAAACGCGGTAAGACTAAGTTCACACTCCAGTAGAAGAATAAACCGTCCTAATTAACATTTCGGTTGCAGGAGAGGCTGGTATTCTCTATTTCACAAGCAACAAAGAATACAGTCCCCCACAAAGCATGTGAAGACTTCCGAACTGTGCTTAGCTATACTCTAAAGGCATGGCATATAAAAGCTGTAAACCCTCAAGCTGAATATAGAATTCTGACTCTAAAGAATATTCACGCTGATCCACACAAGCATTGGTGATTAACTACCCTGTGCTCCTCCAGCCCTCCTTTATGGAGCATAAGGCTGTGCTTGTAGAATGACACACCTGCTAAATACGTATTTATGGAAAAAAAAATCCAATCTTTGCGTACAAAGTGCTTGCCCTATCTGCTCACATAAGTAGTGTCCAGTTATCTTGCTGAAAGCAGGAAATATTTTATGCTTACACATCATTTTTCCATTAAGAGGTTACTTCTTAAAATTACCGCGCCTTTGGAAATATAACACACTCAGGTATCCGTTGTGTCTAGTGTCTAACATCCACTGTTTGCGCATTCTAGAATTAAAAAAAAGTATGCAGCAGATTTAAAATTTGTGGATCAGTAGGAATTTCTCTGGCTAATAAAACACAGCCTACAGTGCAGTCTGTCTGGCTGCTGCAGAGTAACTGGGTACCTGTGTTAAGCAATCTTTCATTTCACTGTGAAAAGGCAGCGTGGTTACTCTCTACCAATAGAATATATTTTAAAGCCAGGCCAATTGCATTCCAAGATGGATCAGGTTTGTATTACAAATTGGAGTTCAGCCAGCGTTCGAGTTTTGATTAAAGGATCAAAAGATTACAGAGACTACATTATCCATGAGTATTTAGTTAATGAGTCATATTCATTGGTTTTAAAAGGCCCTTTTTAGGGCTCGAATCGGAACACAAATTGCAGGCTGGTAAGGCGTATCTCAAGTGCTCTGTCACATGGTTATCCGGCTACTGATTCCCCAGTCCTTTAAGTAGTGGTGTCTCCCCACACGGTGCTACACTCGTTGCTTCTGCAGGCAAAACTTTCACAATTCTTGCTGCTACTCAGTGGCAGCAGCTGGTCAGGAATCCCAAGAATCAAGAATTAAATGCACACAAACTCTTAGAGGAAAGCAATCTGCTTTTTGTGCCGATAATTTTGCATGGCAGCTTCACAGTAAATGGAGAGAGGAGTCATATGGGAACTGGATTTCAGTGATCTCTAGCCATCAGCCAGGGTAAGTCGACATCGTACTCCGAGCGCAGACTTGGCTGTCCTCCCTGTGCTTGGGCATACAGCCGCACTGAAGCTGAGTGGACCGAAAGTCTATGCATCCTGCAGTCAACATTCAGCCCGTTTCCCGTTGCAGCAGCATGGCGTGGCAAACGCTTGCCAATTCAGTCACGACAGCCTGGGCTTCAGCTGCCTCTGCGGCATGGCCAGGCGGGCATCACGCACGTCGCAGCCAGCAACGTGGCCCTTGCTCAGCAGGTACCACGGGCTTTTACCTACCTCTTGCCCTGCACCTAACATTACACTAGTGAAAGAGACAGGTTTCTGCAGCTGGGGTGCGGGCGTGCTTTAAACGCCGATACAGTGACTGGTAACGGGTCTGAGCCTTCACCTCCCACTGCCCTTCTGCAACACCTGCACTTGCTCTGCAGCACAGTGGGGAGAAGTCACGCTGCAAACTGCTGCCGTTCACAACAGGTCTCCCTCCAACCCCAATGGAGTAGCAGTCGTAAACGCCAGCCAGGCTGGCAGCAAGCTCTAGTGGCTTTTTATTTTTTTTTTTTTTCAAATCGGTTGGAAACAGAATTGCTGAGGTACTAACAGGCTGACTCCTGTTCTTACCTCTGCCATTGGAGTGGTTCCAAAGAATGTTTATCAATACGGTGATAGGTGCTTTACATATATAAATACTGACTCATTGTCACCAGTAGCAGATAAGGAATAATTCCCTTACAATATTCCCCTGCAAACACAACTGCTAGTTTCATACGTATTACACAGCTGCAGGTGAAGATTGTAACACTTCACGGAAATACTTACTGAACTATCGCAGACTAGCCTGGAAATTAGCATTTAAAGTTATGGTTGTTTGCTGTTGGTTTTTTCATTTTGTTTGTTTGGTTTTTAAATCCAAGACTCATAACCATTTGAGCATATAGAAGTAAAGGCCCTAATGACCAAAAAAAGCCCATGTGTGTTTCTTGAACTAACTGTTCTGGCTTTTCACTTATTCATGCGAAGAGCTACATTTAGATTTAGCAGCAGTCTCATGTTCAATTTCCTCCAATCCTGTAATTGTTATTAGCTTTGTAGTAAATAAAGCAATTCTTACCTGGGAAAGGGACAAACAGTCCATGCGTTTTTAGCAATCAGTAAATGCACCATTACAAGCTTTGGAATATTAAGACTCTTTTTGGAAAGAGAGACCCCTGTAACCCAGCTGAATAGAGATAAACATTCACGTCCTTCATACACTTACTTGGTCTCCTTCATTTTCCAGCGCGCCCAACTCCTCAGCCAGAGGAGGGGAGGACACCAGCTCTGTGCAGGAGGTCACTTTTCCAGCTGCTCCAGCAGAAGCTCCATGGGCTTTTCATACCACCACTGGAAAGGCTACAGAGATGAAGTGTTAAGTGCCATGGCCGCTTTACAATTGCTGGGGGACTGAGGGGGAATTCATTGTTGTTTCTGATTATTTGTAGATTGCCAAATCTACAAATTTGAACGGTGAAACCAACCTGTAGCCCAGAGACAGGAATTCATTTTACCATCCTTTACCTTCATGTTTCACGAAGAAAAGCAACTGCCAATAAAGGCCAAGACATACCGTGGGTAGATGGCTTAGAAAGATTACCACCAACACTAAAACGGAGTGCAGAGCGTGTCCTTTTCACAACTGGTGGCATTTCCAACAGAAGATATCAAAATATTAAGTCTGACTTCCAAGCTACTTGACAAGAAAGCATGAGTGGAAGAGAAGAACTGTAACAGTCTGGAAGCTGAGTAAAGACTCCAGTGGCAAGAATGGAAGCAACAGCAGCAAAAACATGATGAATGAACCTGTCAGTTCCAAAGTAAGTAATTACACAGCCATTAAAAGTATCATAACAAAATGAAAACTATCAATTTACTTATAAATCAAGGTGTATTTTACTGATGGATCAAGAGATCACGTAAGATATTTTACACAACATCAAGAATTTCACATTGTTACAGACCTCATTTGAGCTACAAAAGCAATAGATCTTTGTATACTTCATGCCGGTATTTCTGGAGAGAAACCGTAACACACTTCTCAAATTTATTTGGATTGATTAGCAACAGCCATACTGCAGCAGCTGCCTTGCCATTGCTCAGCACTTTGTGTGCACAAACAGCATGAAAGATGTGACAGTACTGTGAATTTGCTGATATTTGTAGAATATGAAACATATATTTAAGGAGGAAATTTAACTAAAAGGTGGCTCTTCTCTAAAAATGGCCAAATGAAACTGCAACAGTATACAGAAAGTTAGCACAATGTATATTCACATGACTGCCAAGGACAATAAAGCTCAAAATCTCATTAAACAGTATTTGGTTTAAAATTACAAGAGGCTTGAAATCACGAAAATGCTTTCGGAGCATTTGCCAATCCTTATCTGCCCAATCAAGGCACCTTTACACCTTCCATCATTCAGAAAGCAAATCAGAATCAATACCCGTGCTGCTGGTTCTGCTCAGCAATCTCCCTCAAACGTCCCCGGGATGGATGGTTACCATTGATCACTCTGGACCCACAGTTGGAAGGTTCATCTGTTCCTGGCTTAATAGGGTATCAAGTTCTGTCAGGTAACTGTTTCACAATGAGAGTAAAAATTACTTTCATAGTCCCAGCCATCTATTTCAATGAAGCTGAGCCACTGAAGGGGCTTTAACAGCACATCCTTTTAGTCCTCAAGTGTTTTTGACGGGACTTTAACACTGAATTTTCTTTCCAGATTATTGCATTAGGACTGATCAAAGTTGTGTTTCAGGTAAGTAGCAGTTTCTCCATATACTTTAATAACAGCTGGATCAGACAATAGAACACCTGCTAAGAGGCGTTCTAGCTCACTTCAGCTCCCAAACAATGAATATGACAGCAGACAGCTACATTAATCAAGAACGAGAATAAAAAAGTACCATAAATCTCCTTTCACTCTTCACTGCCCCCTCCAACATACTTGGTGCTATGAGGAAATGCGGGCTGTTTGATACAGTTCACTGTGTGGTAAAAAACGCATCAGTACCTGGAGACTTTTTGAGCAAAAACAAGTATCTTACAGTTCAAGAACTTGAAATTCAGTTCATCTACAGTGTGGTGCTTTCAACTCTATGGGAAAAATAATCCTGGAAATGCACATCAAAATCTTCAACAAAATCCATGTCAAATACTTCTTGTGGAATAACCGGGGATTTGGATGCGGCAGCAGGATTCTGTTGTGGGAGAAACTGACACAAAAGGAGGAGGCAAAGCATGCAGTCTAGTGTCTAAAATGACATTCAATGCTGCTGATCCGACATCTGAAAGTCCGAACTCTTCAGTTAGCCTCAGCTGACTGCGGGCTCCTGTCTTACAGCATCGTCACCTAATGTTTATCTGAAGAGACAAGATAATATTCAGTAAGTACACTTTTACATCATATTAAGTTTTTAATCTCTTGCTTCGGGGCTTCTCACCATACATATATAGATGGCGGTATAATAATTGGATCAAAGCTTTTATTGCTTTAGCTGTCCTGAGATGTGAGGAACAATATTTGGAAGAAAGTAAAAGTAAAACAAATTAAGTGCTTTCATCCATTTCCTAAATAAGGTGCATAAACATGGTCATGTTTTTGTAAGTAGCAAACTTCTTGACTAATGAGATTGGTCTGCAAACCCTTGACCACATTAGTAAACTTGTTAGATCAGGTGTTGATAATAAAATCTGATCTTACGGGCCTTACAGAGGCCATGTATTTATGTGCTGTCTAGCAGTATTTGGACAAAAGCCATCTATTTGGTTACAGAAAGGTTTATGAAAGCCAAAATATAACAGCAGGTAGCTACTGCGAAGTCATTCATTATAAACTCCTGATTAAGCAGAGAGGACCTTGTACAGTATTTAGCAAAGCACGAGACCTCACATGTAGCGACTTCCTGAAATAAAAAACAGCTGAGTACGGACCAGATTGAGACAGCAGTTGAAAATGCATCCTGATCTATGACAGCAGCTGGAGCACACATTGTACCGATCCATCTCTAAAGAACAGGTTGCTAAATAAGTCTTTTGGCCGTACAGCACAGCTTTTTATCTCTCTTGCTTCCCGCCCACTGCTGTCCTAATCTACAGAAAGATATGGACATATTTGTTCTCACGAGGTCGTAAGAGAAGCAGAAGTGCGGGAGGAGTCCACCAACCACAGAGAACTGACACCTTTTTAGACCTCAGGTTTGCACGCCACTTCTGAACCTCAACCTAGATTTCCAATTGATGGCCACGTTAAAAGGAATAAAGTTGTCCATTTCCTGGGAAGGGCACATTTGGTAAGCACCTTGCTGAAATTCAACAGAAAGCAAAATAAAATGTATTTTTTTTATTAAAAAAAACCAATCAAAGAACATGCAGCACTCACAGGCCATTAGAGAGCTCTGAGTTACATCTCCACACCTGTATTGTGGAGCAGGAAGAGGGGAAAAGAATACAGACCAAGTATATGAAAGTAGTAAAGTAAGAACAAAACATCCAATGGAAGTTGCACTCCCACATACAGAAAAACTTGATCTTTTAAACACCTTGAGTAAGGATGAAAAAAGGTAAAAATCCGTATCTACACACCCAGAGCTACTCTTCCTACTGGACAGAAGTAATTCTCAGGTCAAAACGGCACTAACATCTATGTGCAGATACGGGGCTGATGCAGTCAGGGAACGGCAGTGTCAACTGAAAATTCTGTCAAAAACTTTTATCTGAGTAATGATTCCCACAACTCCCAAGAGGTGGGTGGTGGTTTTTTTTTTTTTCCCTTTTTTCAACAGCTTGTTAATTTACCCAAGGAATAAATTTGAAACCTAATTATTATTTCCTCCTCATTCTCTCACTCATAAACATGCAAATATAACTCCTTACCTCCTTAATCCCAAACATGCATTAAATTAATGAAAGCTCTTTAAAAATTGTTCTCAAATTGCATTTCTTATACCCTGACGGTATACATATGGTAGAGGCTATAGCCTTTATTTTCATTTGCTGCGACTGAATATTGAGAATACCTGTTTTTCTGAGAGATATGTTTGCTGTAACTCTTACTTCATCTCCCAGCTCCTCTGCTCCTACTGCCTGTTCTTCTGAAATTAAGTTCCCCTCTGTGCATCCCACGCCACTCTGGATTCTTTTGTTACGCGTAGGTAATCCTACCTACAAGCACAGAAATTTCTTCAAGCAGTGCAGCAAACTTTCCAGTCTCCTAACCAAATCATTTTATCAGCTATTTCTAGACAGCAGCGGTAAAGCCTTTTAAATCAAATGGTTAGTGTTTTGTAACCTGAGTTTGCGCTCAAGGTAAATTTTTCATCATAAAATAACTGTCATCAACTACCTAAAGAATTTTAAAAGCATTTGTTTGTAACAGGAAGGTACAGATAAATTCTCTACTTTATCTTCAAAATTCATACCATTAAAGTACTTCAGTTGAAAATGACATTAGTTTTATATATTATTATTAACTTGTTATTATTAGCTTGTTATTGTGGGCTTAAACCAGTACAATGACAAAGAATGCAATTAATACACATTTTGCTTTTGCTATCTAGATGAAAACAATCACATAAAGATGCAGTTAAGCATCTTAAATTAGCTGTTACGAATGACTAACGCAGTTAGTGTAAGGCTCCTATAGGCAGAGCTATTAGCACCATTTGTTATTAAAGTTGTCCAACACTTGCCGGGCAAAACCTCCTCTTCCTGGAGCAGCTAACTGGTTCAGGCTTTAAGAGAGACTTATTTAAAACCACCTACAATTCCATTTTGGCAGAACCTAGAGAGGACCCTGACATGCAGGTAAGGGGGATTGCTGGAGGGAGAGGGAGGAAGAGGAGACAGATTCGACAGGGAGATGGGGTAGAAAAGACCATGAGCTAAGAACTGAGATGGGCTAAGTCTGACCTTCCAAACTCACTCAATTTATTTCACGCTCTTTCCGTAGGAAGGAATGGCAGAGGCCACCCTGGCGTGAGAACGCTCCCCGTTCGCCTGATGAGGAGCTTTAGGCACAGGCCACACCGGCGCTACGGCAGCGAACAGCGCCTTTCATTTCACAGTCGTCATGGCGGCTTCAGGCCGGCAAGGATAATTACCAGCTCGCTTTTAACATCCTGGTTCAAGTTGAATCACAAATCCAAAACGCCAAGTTTGGTAATCTCAGCCGAGCTCTACTTGCACAGCTATTTATATCAGGCATGCGGCATGGTCAAAAATCTCAGGATATTCAGCCATGGTGGTATTAATAGAACAAAAGAACATGGAGGCTCACTGCATTGGTTTTTCAGTTCTGCCTTTAGCGGGACAGTATACAAATCATGTGTGAAAGCAGGATAAACGTTTCTATTTTGTTCACGGTTTATCTTCATTTGAAAACTGGCACCTACGAAAGCCTGACAATCAAGCGACAGGACTTTGTAGAGGGGCTGAACAGGTTTCGCCGTGACAAGGCTGTCATAATTGAGGGCACAGGAATTATTTCTCCAGGGACTGAGAACACGTGCTGCTGTTCCTGTATGGAACCACCCTTCTGAACTAATTAATGAAGTTATTTCTTTTCTTGCTCTCCAAACTCTTTTAAGACACCGAATCCACCTTTTTCAAGGCATGCTCAGGTAAATCACCTAAAAAATTCAAAGACCATTTCATGAAACCCCGTCACAGTTAATAAACTAGTCCCTTTCTAAATAGCAAGACTTCTAAAAGTTAATATTCTACCCCCAAAAGCCTCTCACTGTTCCCCTCAGTTTCTGGCTATCACTTGTATTTTCAGGAGCAGAAATGAACTGAAGGAGCGTGCTGAGGTTCATGTTGTTGAACAAGGAAGCTCTAATTTCATCAGAAATTATGAAAATTCATTTCATTGGAAAATGCTCAAATACTCACAGGAAAAATAAATGGGAGTTTTGGGGTTTTTTTTAGGAATGGCCTGACCTACAGTAGCACCCCACCGCAAAATAAACTGCACTACAATCTTCCTACGAGTAACAGCAGCACTGAAACAGAACAGAGCTCAGAATGAAAGGGCAGATTTGGGGAGACTATTCCCTCGTGACACCCATAAATTAAGATACGTACCTCAAAACTTGATGTCCAGGCTGCTGGCCTGACTTACAGCAATAAAAAAAAAAATTAAAAAAAAAATACCACTATTCGAAGTAAATTATTCACAAAAATTAAAACAGAATTGTTTGCAAAGGATTCTTAATTTTTCATCATCTCTTACATCTTGTACCTTGTTAGTAGCACTTAGAAAAGCTCCACAAAAAGAGTCTTCTGCATTCTAAAATTATTGGTCTTTCCTGGACAGTATCCAGTCCATTTCATTCCTTCAGAGGTGTATTCTTACCATGGCTTTTCAGTGTAGTTTCATGGAAGTGAAATAATCTTAACCTGATAGAACTATGAGACTCCTTCCTTCACAATTGTCTTTGTTCTGGAGAGAAGAATGAAGCTTATTCGAAGTCTCATTCAAAGTGTCAACCGACAATTTAAAGTAACAAACTTTTAAAGAAATTGTCTTGGTAAAAACATTTGCATAATAACAATGAGTAATTCTTCCAAACAGGTTCTCACAATGACACGTTTGGCAGGCAAAGACGAAGATCTCTATCAGCGTATGATGCCATGTGTGAAGGCATAAAGTAACTGCACACCATTTGAAACCCTGCTGCTCTGTCAGTCTGATTCTGCTGAAGCTGTACTCACAGAACTGCGTGCTACTGATTTCAGGACAATAAACAAATAAACCGAGCTATAAAAGTCAAATTTTGACCTCATTCATGTGATCAAAATTTCAGACTGATAAGGCACTCTGCTTCCAAATGTAAGAACATGGAAGAGTGGTGGAGAGGCGATACCTCCAAGCATTAAATGGATTTGCAAAAGTGCAAGTATCAAAAAGAAAACAAAGAAGATTTCAATTTTTACAGGCTACATACTTCAGGAGCAAATTTTCCTTTATACTAAGAATTTTTTACTGTTTTTTTGGCAATCTAAAAGCGTGTTCCACTGAGGAACCACTCCAGCAACAAGAATCAGCTGATCAACAAGGACACATCTCAAGTCCCTTCATATCAGGGGAGTGAGGGGAGAGAGATCCATTTAGAAATGATTGTAAGTCATTAAAGGATGAGACATGCTAAAACATTCCGTTAAGAACACGCATACTCAACTGCTTTAAAAACCCCATAGCAGCCTTTATACTTTCAGATTCATGGTATAATGCGCATATTAATTTTGACATTATCTGTTCAGACTACTGCACACACTTGATTGTTGCCATTTAAGGATTCTAATAGGATAACACCATTGACAGCTTAACCTTTATTAAACTGTTGATACAAGATGATTCTTTTAGCATAAAGGCAGATGAAGACATTACAAAAATTATATAGTTATTAATAGATTACAGATAAACTATTTAAAAGAACATTCTCTTTATAATACTGGTCTTTTCTTTACAATTAGAGACCAGAAAAATGAGGGGTTTCTGTCATAATATTTTACTAAATTAGCATTTAAATAATACCTGAGGCACTTTTCAGAGATTATTAAAAGCTATGAACAATTAGCTCACTCAGAGTTAAACCTGAAGAACAAGCCTACAGTATTAACTGTTACTTATGACAGCATTGCTACTATGTGCTTCTAAAATCCGGGTACCTGGAAGCTTAATGAGTTTGTAAAACACTGAAGTCGGCTCCAAGCTTTCTGTCTGTCTATAGTAACAACTATGCGCGTCTCATACTTTTGACATACAAAAGATTGTTGAAATATGAATTAAGCCTCACAGAATAACTGTAAGGTAGGAAGTGCCATTACCCTTCATACAGAGTAGAAGCAGATTGTGGCTTACTGAAAGGAAGAGGAAGCATGAGATGGACAACCCCATGGGCTCAGTCATCCCATGTCATGTTCTGTCATAATACAGCGCTTCTAATATTACTCCAGCACATTGTATTATTTCAATAGTTCTAATTACAATCACAAAGTAATTTAAAAAGCTGATATTCTTCAGAGAGAACAACATATGTTCCCAATCACAAGACCTAAATACAGAGCAGACAGATTTTAGAAACGGAGATCTGTTGTTCTTGATCACTCAGTGTAAAACCTTTGCTGACTTTACACAAAAATGCCATTGTATTTCTGTACCTGGACTTGCCAAAACACATTTAAAATAACAGAAGTCAAATTCTGTTCTACGTATATCCACAGCCAATGGGACAGAAATTCCTGCCCCTGATTTCAAAGCCTCCCTGAGGGCAGGAGGGCTTTGCAGCTTCCACACCTCAGCCTGCATCTAGCTGCTAAGCTAGAGTATTTGTGCAAGAAATAAAATTAAATAATAGCATATTGCTATGACTAAGAGATCTAAGAGATCTGCAATGCATTCACGGTACCAAGCGAAGAGCATGGGGCAGATCGGAAATACAAGTTCTTTGATCAGAAATTAGAAACAATCAGACAAGCTATTGGGATAGATGGAAGAAAGCTGTTTTCAGTGGGAAGGATTTTCATGTTGGATTTTCTTGTTCCTTCTGGTGAACGGACCATCAAAAGATGTCTGTTTGCCCACAAGCGATACAGTTATTCAGTATCATATCCCAAAATGGGTCCCAGCCATTTCTCCACCTCTGCCACAGACAAATTTTTTCTCCGTGCATAATCTTCAACCTGCAAAGGGACCACAAAACGTGATGAAGATTTGGAAACTCCAGCTTTAACCGTTTACAAAATTGTTTGGAACATCTACTCGTAAGGTGGTTTTGAATGCTGTAACATTACCACAACAGACAGTCCAAGTTACCTGATCTTTACATATCTTGCCAACAGCAAAATATTTGGATTTGGGATTGGAAAAGTAGAGGCCAGAAACTGCAGACGCAGGTATCATTGCTAGTGATTCAGTTAAACCAATTCCTGGAAAAGAGAATGAAAGTTTTCATATTCTCTGAATCGATAACAAGCATAAATTCAGAGCCTTTTTTTTGTTAGGCAGCTTCAGGCAAACTTAAAAGCCAAAAACCTTTCAGATAAAATAAAACCAAAACTATTTTCCACTTCTTATCTATTAAAAAAAATACACATAGCTTTAAATATACTGCAGACTTTCATTACAGTATTACTGTACAGTTTGAAGGAAAAAACCTTAGACATTTTGGCAAATGAAATAGGTAACGAGAGGTTCTGAAACACAGGAAGGTTATTTTTGGAATTGTGGAAGTAGCAGTGAAACGTCTGACACGTAAAATATCAGAGGAAAACAAATGGAATTCATTCCTTTTTTAAGAGTTACCATCTCAAGGTTTCTGTGGACCAGGAAATACACTGCTGAATTGGCTTTTTTCCTGTTTATATCTGGAATGTCTTCCTGCAACCATAAGGATGCTAGAATTTTTCTCTGTGCAGCAGAACCCTGTTTGCATGCAATCTGCTAATTAGGGACACAACTCCTTCACCAAAAGCACTGGCAGTATTTTGCAAATTCTTCCTTGAATGAGGCAAAATAAAAGTGGCAATGAGAAGGGGAAGACAGCAATTCCCAGAACCGGTTCCTTTTGAGGTTTTTCTATGTAGCTCTGCACCGCCCAATTCACTGCTTTGTTGGCATTTCAATCTTTCATTTGCATAAGAACAGTTTAAGAATCTTAGTAAAGCAGACAGAAGTACCTGTTGTTTCCTCAATATTTGCAAGTTTCCACATGGTGAGTTTTTCTGTATGGTCAGGCTGGCTTGGATATCCAGGGGCAGGGCGAATTCCCTCATATTTGATTCTGCGTAGGTCAGAGAGATCTAGCTGCTCAGTACTACAATAAGCCCAGAATTCCCTTCGAACCCTTTCATGGAGCTCCTCAGCAAATGCCTTGGAATATAATACAAAGATTTTTTAATTTTTTTTTTTTTAAATTTGTGCAGACTGACGAACACAAACAATGATAGAGGCTTTCTCCCCATTCCCATTTTAATTTTTAAAGGGGCTCTTATCATAGGTGAGAAATTTGATAGCATTAAAATTCACATACAACACTTATTTTACTAATGCAAGTATTTTAGTTTTTTCTCCTGTTGGTAGACAGTGGTTTTTCGGTTGTCCTGCTTTCAAATCCTACGTACTCAAAGTGGTAAATATGTGGACAAGTAACCAGAAAAGATGAAGTTCATTACCCCCTGGTAGCGATATATCATTATAGCGCTGAAGTCATTTGGTCTTGACTATCTGGGTATCTCGTCCAGGTCAAGTTTTGGAAGGCCACATCATTCTTGCATCCATACGAGTGTCAGAGGTAAGTAAGTGCCGCTGCTCTTTTTAGCAGAGAACCTTTCCTCTAGCTGGAAGTGAGCAACAGCTTTTCTTAGCTGCTCTTACAGCTCACACTATTTTGCCAGTAACGGTTGCCTTCAGGAGAAATTTCACTTCAGTAAATATCTTTAGATGGCATCTAATAATAATTTCTGAAACTCTGTTCGAGCTTGTAATACACAGGTAGAACTCACCCCATTTGTATCACACCAAAGTTGCTGTAAGTTATAACATGGTTACTTTGGTGTAAGCATGAGGGCAGGCAGGCGGGGATAGAGAGGCAGAAGGGAAGGGACAGCCTTTTCCAAACCACTTCATTTAGAGCTTTAAAAGCCTGTCTGCCTAAGCTAAGGCATGTTAACTCAAAAGACTTGTACTCTGGACACATCTGCATGGTCACCATTAAAGCAGAGGGCACGTCTGCAGTTCAAGAATATAATTGGTGGGTCACACCTCAGTCCAATTCATTCTCCTGTAAATAAAACAAGACTTAAAGACAGTTCTTCTTAAACAGTCTTGTTTTAAAATCTGCTGAATTCTATCAATCCTCAAAACCCTCAAAAGGAACTCAGAGATGCTTTTGCAGCTGGAAGATACGGACAGCAGAGTCCCCTCTGGCTCAGAAGAGGACTCTCCTCTCAAGACAATTTTAGTAGAACCAGTTCACTTTGAGACTGAATGCAGAGCATACATTACAGGCAACAGTCTAAGTTTATCTAAAACTTGAAACAGCACCCTGTCAAACAAATCTAGTACACAGTCAGAAAGTTTGCACGGAAACACATAATAAAACCTCATACCTCTGCCAAGCGATCGCCAAGAGCCTTTACCATGATGATGTTGTATTCATCATCCTGTTTCCTAAATTCATTGCATAACTCGTCTACACCAAAGCAGGCCACAGCAAACAGGCCTAAGTAGTCACAAATGCCAGAATCCAGCGGTGCTATGAAGTCAGAGAGGCAGTAATACGGATCTGTGCAGGCAGAGTCCTTTTCAGCCTAAAGTAACAAAACAAATGCAAAAAATCAGAACATTTAAAAAATATATTAAATATTAGTGCACTATTGATCTAAAGACCAGTAGTACGACTAAAGGACTTGAGGCATTTCTGACAGACACCTAATTAAGTCTTTGAGCCTTGATGGCTTTCTTGTACTTGAATTAGAAGAAAAACACCTCTCTTACTCTGAGGGTGTTTGGATCACTGAAGAGCAAAATGTCAAATAAGAGAGATGCTGTGCTGGACACATGTAGAGAAATGTTTCGCTTCTATTTACAGCCAGTAAGATTTAACAGCTTACCCCACAGACAAATTATTACAAAAGAAGGAACATTCTTGTGCCAACCCCTGGGTAAGAGGAGGAACGTTCCATTTCTAGCACTCAGATTCCGCTTTTGTTAGAAAAACTGATGGCTGATGGTTTGCATCCCAGTTATGCGAACTGCAGAATTCTGCCACAACTCCCATTTTAGAATGGCTGTGAGAGTTGATAAACACGCCTAGTTTCTTATGCTACAAACCAGGTGCTCAGTAATCCAGACAAAACAGCACCCCAGGATGTAGGTGTACAGTAGCCACATGCAAATACAAACAAAATGCATCTATCACTACTGAAAAGTTGAATCCCAAGCAAGGTTCAAGGGGTTTACGCAAACAGGAAATGTCCCACTCACTAGATCCTTTTCCAAAACGAAAGAAAAAGGAATAGAAAGAGAGGACTGAATGCTGGCCATAACACCTAACAAGAAGTTTTACAGTTGCGGATCATATCAGCGTATTCATTGTGGGAACATGACTGCTACTTAAAAAGCGGCACAGCTCTTGTAAATCTACCCAGTTCACAGAGAGATAAAAGTTATTTCATGGCTCTCACTTGACTGAAGATTCCTCTCCAAGTTTCCTTATTCTATGACAGTATTTTACCAGTGCTTTCCACCTGCTCCCAACTGCAGTTTAGAAAATGAACAAAACACCACACACTCCACCCCCATGAAAACCGAAGAAAAATGATCCACTGTTTCCCCCAGTTTCTATAACCTACTAGGTTACAGGAAGTACCATAAAACTGAACAAATACTCTTTTTCCACACAGGTGAAATCTATGTTAATTTTAAGGTTCTTCTGTAATGATTACAGTAAAGGAGAATTCTAAACACATCTACAACTTCTATATTTACATCACATCACAGCCTTAATACTGCCAATGTCACAGAGAGAACTGTGTGTACCGAAAAGAACATTTCATATAAGAAACAGGAGACAATTACTCTCTTCTACTTCGCTCTGGTGAAGCCTCTGCTGAATTACTTCATACACCAGATTGAAAGAGATGCAGCTAAAACACGAGTCCAGAAGAACAGTACCCACAATAGCACCGAGCTTCATGGCTTTAACTTTTGAGAAAAGCCTGAATAAATTTGGAATACACAAGATACAAAGACTAAGGAAAATAACAGTATTCCAATAGTAAAAACCATTACAAGAAGAACGTCAAATCAGATATTCTCCTTGTGAGAACCCTGGGAAAAGGCCAGGAAAAGAAACTGTAGTAAACTTGATTTACATGGGATAGCAAAATGTTTAACTAGGTAGTAAGGCCCTGGAACAGTTCTGCCTGAATGCTTGTGGGAACAGTTCATGTAAACATCTGCCACGGATTGTCAAGATACGCTAGATACATCTCCATGCAACAGATAATCTGTTCCAGGGAACTGGAAAAGATAAACTTAAAGTCATGTATTTCTTAGTACTGCAATACTGGCACAGGACTATCCTCATAGAATACCGTACTCCAGAAATTTAGGTATTTGTTAAATTTGTTTTCTGCCATGTTTGATGACTCTGAACATGTGAACTATGAAGAAGCCGATTCAGAAGGTAGGGAAGAAGGAGAGGCAGAGTATCTTCAAAATGTTCAATCTATCAGAATAAATGCAAATCTATGTAAGTATGATTCAAGCATGAATACTTAAAATAGTAATTCCCTCAATCAGAATTAACAGCCAACTAATTCTAAACTGCCTCTTCATGGGGAATTTTACATTAAAATTAAGACCATCAAAACCACTTTTCTCCACTGAGCTTTGTTTTCCAAGTATATTAATTATAGGTGTTTTTAACCTTTAACACATTCAAGCAGAATTTTTCATCTAAGGCAGAATCCAGGGATATTATAGAATTAAGGTTTATTACGTTTTAATTTAATGCACAGGATCCATGTGATGAATTTATACAGCACAGTCTTCAGGACATCTTACATATTAAAATGAAGACAGAAAATGCGCATCATATCTGAAAATGTCAAATCTATAAAGCATTTTGTACAACTACTACAATGCAAAATAGTACAAATACTACAATACAAGTATCTGGGTCATCACTAAGATCTTGTTATTACTGAAAGAAAAGGCAAGACAATGGCTGCAGACAGATTACAACCACCATTTTCTGCACAGATTTTAACAGCGCACTTCTGTTACTTTCTTCCAATTCAGAAAAAAAAAAACCACTTTATTTAACAAATGTTCTGTCGTTGTACCTGTTGCCTCAAGCCATAAAATTTTGCAATTGGTTCCGAAGATCCCACTGCCTCTTCTACAGCATATAATTGGATATCGTCTTGAACACTTTGAGCTGGCCAGAACCCAACCATACCTCTGGCTTGTAATTTCTTTTGATTAATCAATGTTTTCAGTAGATTTTGAGCATCATTATAAACTCTCTTTGCTTCTTCCCCNAAACACTTTTTTGCTTCTTAGCCTAACAAAAAAAAAAAAGAGAACCCTTTAGAAAGGGCATGTTTTCACAACTGGCTAAATGGGTTTAAGAATTGCTGCAGATTGGTTCCTTTTCCACATAATTCTCTGATGAATGCAACGATCTGTCAGATACAGTAAACAGAAAGATAGCAGTGTGATTATGTCTATACAGCTGTAACAACATATATCTTGGAAAAAAAAAAATTCAGCCAGCACCATTCTAGTAGTGGCAGAGGACGCAGAATAAAATGAGCAACAGAGAACATGCGTGTGCACCTACATTACCACAGTGCAGAAGATCCAGAACATCGATTTCATTGTCACCCTTGCATTTTCAACATGTATTTCAAGGCCCACTGAATAGTTTCAAAAGGAGAGCAAGCCCTCTTGCCATCTTCACCCAAAACGGCAACACAGATATATCAAGTGCTCTGCTGCTGTTTTCTGTCATTAAAATACCTCCCTGTGTTTTGGCAGGTGAATTCTAAATAAGATGATTGAGCATTTTTCCCCATTCATTTTTCAGCCTCACACTTGGTTCACCAAGTGTTGCTTTGAAGAAATTATTTCAGTGACACTTCAGAATCTTACTGCAGCATGGCAGGTCTGTTAGGATTATTTACATGAAGTACATGCAATTTCAATACTCACCTACAGTTTTATCATTAAAGATTTTAGGGAAACCCCGGTTGGGATACTTTCCTCTAAGTTGCCAGACATCAAAGAAAGGCTTCCAGTCAATGTATTCTACCAGCCTGTTCAGGTCATAATCTTCAAAGATTTTTGTGCCAATGAACTTCGGTTTAACTGTAGGAATGAGAAGTACAATCTCACATGATGAAAATAATTTAAAATTTCTCTTATATGTGCAGCATAACTGATGCTCAACAGCCTCCACCGCTCCAAATGACCTCTTCCAAAGTGACTGTCTTAGAATTCTCACTGTCACATCGTTCCCAAGTCATACCATACCCTACAGTTACAATGTGATAAAAGAAAGCGTGAAAGGCATATAAAGTTGAAATAAAAATTTAAGGCCTTTTGTTTGTTCTTTCATATAAATCAACGCTTATTGGCTGTTGGACTTCTGAACTTACTTCATTGGCCAAGATATTGGCCAAAACAGAAGACAAAAAAAACCTACACAACTTACCAATACCTAACATATTTTATGGCCATATATACCTTTCATATTTACAAATCATGCTTTCTATACACAGACATATTGCATGCTATGGTACTGTAGAACAGTTCTGTAAATTAACATTTATAAGAACTTTTGCAACTACCACACGCTTGTTCAGAAGCATGTGCACTAGTGACAAAGCAAGATGGATCTAGTTATGACGTAGCCACAAGCTTTGCACTTGCCTGTGCTGTTCAATACTTTATAACACAACCTTTTTTAAGATGAGCTACTGAAAATTAGCATCTTGTTGAGTCTTATAAAAGAAATGACAGAAAGCAGTGAAGCGTTCATGTCACTGCAGGATGCAGCTTCTTGTGGAATGCTGTTTATACTTCTAGTCTCTAATTAAAAAAAAAAAAAAAAATCAAAGCAAACCAGTATAGAAACTGATGGGGGAGGAACAGGAAAAAGTGTAAGGAGGAATTCGATATAAATGCCATGTCAGAACGTGTGTTCCCTAAATACGGTATAGTGAGCTTTGCAATATAATGACCCAGTCTGACATTATTTCGCAAAGCAGGCATTAGACTTACCTTTGCTTATATGGTGTTATGGGTAACTCATTGGTTTAGGACTTTTTAAGCAATTTTTTTATTAACTATTAATTTATTTTTTAAATATACTGTGAAAAATATAAAGCAGAAACAGGACGCCCAAATTTATGCAAAAAAAAATCTCTGCTCAGACAGACACCAGCTTACTCATGTTGTTACACTACTATATCCTGAAGTTTAATGAAGCATAATCTAATTAAATATATACATATAAAATAAATACATAAAATAAAATAAAGGAAAAGCACAGCAACAACAAACAGTAACATTTAAACTGACCTGGTTTATGGCCTGATAACCAGTCATTATGGAAACCTTTTCTTCTAGCTTGCTGGAGAGACAAGTATCTTCTTTCCTGTATGAACGTAAAGGATGATTTCACAAAGCCAGCTGTCTTTCAGACAGATAAACTGTAACTGTTGACTTTGTGGTAGAGTTTTACTCAAAATGGTCTTCGGGACAAATCTGACAACAGGCAATTTCAGTTCCATCAACTCCCAGTTCACAAGTGTAAAGTAAGATTGCATCATAACCATACCATTATTTTTTCCTGTATGCTGCTAATGAAACTGGCCTACAAGATTTCTAGTTCATCTGAACTACATCAGAAGTTCCTTTATTACTTCAAATTACATGAAAATACAGGTTCAGCAAGATACTCTCCTACTGCCTGCAAAAAGCTTAGGACTGCAGTGACACCACCACCAGTGGCTGCAGCATGCCTCTGGGGAAATTACTGGATCTTCTGAAAGGCACAGGAAGTTCACAGTAACTTTAGTAAGGCCCATGAATTCACTGCTGACCTCTGCTTAAAGGAGAGTGATGCACTCACTGACTTCAGCTGAGTGGACTGGTTCCCTGTGCAAAGACAGTCTTAAACTTGGTCAAGCCAAATGTCCTCAGCAGGAGGCCTCAACATATATCTTTCTTTATGAAGAGACCAGGTAAGAGCCAGATGACTTTGTTTGCTTCTGTGTTTATTGACAAAGATGGCCTCAGAGAAGTTATATGTTGTTTCCTATTGTTAATTTGTACAGTCCACCTCCACATTCCATTGCTTCCTTCTCTTCAGTTTCCTCAAATGGCAGCCTCAGCTCTCTATTTTGAAACTGTTCAGATCCCTAAACAATATGAACACATCAGGAAAGCATGGTAGTGTAAAGTACTCAATAGAGTGTGGCTTAGTTCCAGCAAAAGCAACCAGTGCCATTTTAGTTACCCCAGTGCAGCTCCCTGTTTCCAGCTACTGCTCCAGGAGAGCACTGGTCTCCTGTAAGGTGGTTGACATGACTTCCAGCTTCATGGAGATTGTCCACTGAGGACAATCAAGAATTTACCAAGCATGTGTTAGACTCATGCAGAATTTTCCCTTATAGGTTATAGAATTTGATTTTATAAGCACTTCCAGAAGTTTTCCATCAATTCTACTGCATGTTTTAAATCAGCACAAATACACCTGAAGGTCTTCATAAGAAGCTGAAACTGAGAGCTAGTAATGAGGCACGTACTGACCACTCAAACAAGAGAAGAAGCTAGAGCATTTTTATTTGTACCTTGAGAGACTCATAGTGTTCTTGCCTAATTTCTTCATATTCCTCTAGTATTTCTTCAAAGAAATCATCCTTTAAACTTTCATCTAAGAGCTGGGAGCACTGAAAAATGTAAAGAGAAAGCGCTTAGTACCATACTTGAACACACTATAGTAAGGACTGAGTATGAACTTCAGGCTAAGCTATCTGTCTTTCAAATTCTCTTTCAAACTTTCCGATTACTCTTGACAACACTAAACTAAGCTTTACTGCTAATTTGCAAGCTAGGTTCAAAAAATATTTAAGAATATGATTATGACAGAGTACTGCCCTAGTACACAGGTAATATTAGCAGAGCCAAGCCTGGCTCTAGAAAGATCTGAGAGAAGAACACTCCAAGACTTTAGAGACTGAATAGTCATAGAAACACCACACAGCTTGGCCTACTTCTTCCCAGCAGGTATCTGCCAGCTGAGACTACCCACTTGTTTGACAGAGAGAGCATCCATCCCAGAAACTCCAGCCAGATGTTTCGCAGTACTAACGTTGCCGCATCACTAACTGCAGAAATGTATCACATTCAATCCCATTGCTCTTTGCTATAAAACATGTTAAAACTACAGTCTAGGACTCAGAATGAATCGTGTCACCCTCACTAGAGAAATGGGCATTTAAATAAAGGTACCCAGTGACAATAATTGGCACAAGTCAGATGAGGTAACCACGTGGCAGCAAAAAAAATAACTGAAGCAATAGTGGTCTCTTTAGAAAGTGGTCTCTGTTGTGCCTCTTCAATTTTCTGCCATAATGTTAAGCCTTAGAGGAAAGGATGAGAGGCAGAACAGAAAAACAGGGCATATATTTTTGCACGGATGAGAAACTATAATTTAGAACTTACAACCACAACACTCTTGGATGCATCCAGGACATGAATTACAGGTGCGCTATATCGTGGGGCAATTTTAACAGCTGTGTGTGTTCTTAAATGAAAAAGAAAAAGAGTGAATGTTTCACAACTGAAAGAAACAAAAAAAACCCCAAAACAGACAAAACCCCCAGCAAAATAAATCCTGACTTAATGCATAGACCAGAACTTCAAAAGAAGAAAGCAATTCATCCATCTGCTATGCATGGATGATTAAACACAGAGTTCAATAATAGGTACATAAACGCTTTTCTTCAAAGAGTATCAAAATGCTTCATAAATAATGTGCCCACTCACATTCCCTCACTGTCTTACCAGTTGACTGAAAATCAGCAACTCATTAGTTTGAGTCTCAGAAAATTTCAGTGAGAATGTTCCAAACTAAGCCAATTTTTTTTTAATATTTTTTGCTCATCTTGTATTTTTCCCTCCCACATGCTGGTCTCTGGGTCTATGGATTAGCATTAACATATTTCAGTGATGATTACTGCGTTTCTGTGACGCTCTACTTCAAAGCCGGAGGCACAGGCTCTCTACTCACCTGAAGAAGGAATTCTGCCAGTAGTCAATAAATATTACAAACTTGCACCAGCTTGGTCAGTCAAGTCATTCACATAAAAACCTCCCACTTCATCCAATTATTTAGCATTTACTCATATTCCAATCCTCACGGAAATACTTCAGCATATAATGAAGAATCACTACATTATAGTACTTTGTTGATCAAATTAAAGTTTGGAATCCTAAACTGAGGCCTAAGCTATCACGTGGAATGGAGCCGGCCACCCCTGGTGCTCAGAGTCCTGGCAAACTGCGCAAGCAAGTGCAGGAATGAAGACATTGCAGACCAAAGCTCAGTTTGCTTTCTTGAATGCTACGGTCAAACACCATTTTTTTAAATTAATTTAAATCAGAACCCAGGAAGAGATCTTCCACACCAAAGATAAGATCTCATTTTTCTTCAGGTTCTGGCAAATATTTTAAGCACTTGGCCACGGAGGTTACTGATGACTGTGCAACACAGCTGTGTAACCAACTGTCTAGAAGCTTCTTAATTTACTTCTAGACTATGCACTTTTGATCTTGGCAGCTCTATTTTTTAGAAACATATATTGTATCTTCTATTTTGATAGGAGCAGACAGGAAACAAACAGGGCATGGTCTTACAATGGCACTTTATCAACTACTACATATTAGTTTTTTTATTTTTTAAAAATAAACCTTACCACAACAAAACTGTCACCATTATTTGTCAGCATCTGAATTTACCGAAGCAGTATACTAAGAATGCAAACCTCACCATTATTGTAAGTTATGAATAAACTCTTTTACGTCGATTCTGTAGGCAAAATCCATTCCCTCTCTCTCATTCAAACT
>VYZM01006847.1:218074-255278 GCA_013398915.1 Dromas ardeola
CTCTACCCACAATTTTTCTTGCGTTTATTTTTCCTTTCCTCTTTCCCCAGCCCACTGAGGTTGGCAGATGGAAGGTTGGTGGAAGTGAGTGAGTGGCTGTGTCGTGTCTAGCTGCCTACCAGGGTCAACCAACAGCAGTGGCACTTCTGAAATTATTTGGACAATACAAAAAGGTTTTGTGGACATCGTATGTCAGGAACATAAAGTGATTCACATTAAGGGTATTTTTTCTCTTATTAAAGCATACACTTTACGAAACGAGACACTGCACTTCCCTTGCTAGCATTTTATTCCTATAAACCCTAGCCATTGCCAAGGTTTTTATTTTTTCCAAGTAAGCCACCCCAGCCTGCTAGCTTCATTCCATCTCGATCACACTCACGGTGACAGAAAACACTATGGCTTCAGTTCAGTAAGTCTAAATAAAGCCCAAGAAAGCCTGAAACCAATCGACAGAACTTCAAGAGATAATGAAATGGAATATACTGCATATATACAGCACTGCTACTGGCTTTGTGTTTTAAAATAAAGAGATCATTTTGGCTCTTTTTAGAGCTAATTACAGCCCCAAGTCAAAAACAAAACTAAAGGAATGAATGGTAAGACAGAATTCCAAAGCAGATTCACCTTTGCGCAACATTTGACAGACACTTGATAAAGGGCTCTGATGGAAACGTGGCCATTCATTCCAACACTCTTGCCAACCCTGCTGCACGTACACAGGCCTTGAAAAAGCTAACTTTTCTTGAAGTTGGATCTGTTCAAGCTCAGAAACAGGACAAGAACCTCATCTCTTATTTAACAAAAACATACCCCAGCGAGTTTTTAAAACCTTACAGTTAACAAACAGCTTGAAAAACGTATTAAAATGTTCATTCGAATCTTACAAGACTTCCTTTTTCCCAACACAACACACATGTAGCCTTGCCTACTAAAATTGTTGTATCTGATTTTTTCAGACATTATACTTACATGCTGAAGACATTATACTTATTACATTTAACTAATATAAAACAAATACAAAAACTGATGCTCTTATCGACGTTTCAGTTGATGTTCAACTGTATTCACCTCAGATGCCAATTTATTAGCAAAAAAAGTATTAAAGGAGGAGGCTATACTGCCTCTTGCCTCCCCATTAGTAATAGCTGGCATGATCTGATATTAATTAGCTAGCCATATACAGCTGTGTTCCCAGCTACCTAACGTTAGTCTCTTTACCTGAAGTTGTTGCAGCCCAGAACAACTCCCACAATGTTCTTGCCGATATCATGTACGTCTCCTTTCACAGTTGCTAGTACTATTGTACCATGATAAGGATCCTGAAAATTGAACAAATAACACAAGAGTTTAATTACTTGGAAGCCTCAGTATGTTTGCACAGATCCTTCAACAGCGCAATCCTAATCCATGACCGAGACTCCTACTGTAGCACAAGCAATTGCAAAGTATAGTAGAGATAACATAGTCAATATTAAAAACTATTTTAAAAGATCTAGGTAATAAAAACTTGCACAAGAATTATTCTTGCAAATTGCATGCATGTTATTCAAAAATCTGCATTTAAAAAAACAAAACAGATTAAAAAATTCAGATCTGGATAGCATTTTGTGCAGTGCCATAACTGAACTCCTAAGGTACTTCTGCTCCAAATACAAACCTCACCAATAAAGAGTTTAAATAGATTAAATACTTTGAACAAAAGGTTACGAACACTTATAATTACACGCCTGTTTGTGCATCAAGAACAATCTTTCAATGGAATGCTGAGAAGAATGAGAGGAATTAGCAAAAGCACAAAAGACTAATTTTTTATGCAACACGAATAGCAAGGGAGACATTTCAGTGCAATGGTCAGGCTACTTCAGACTACCCAATCTGAACAAACAGGCTGGAAAAAAGATCTCCTTGAAGAAGGGAAGCTGTACTGTCACAAACTGGTCCTAGGCTAGACAGCATTCAGCCCTGACTAAGGGAGCCTACCGGCAGGGCAGCAGTGGAACTTCCTATAGCAATTCTCCACCAAGACACAGGCCTTTGTGATACATTTTTAGTTGTATCATCAGTGTTGTCATTTGGAGCAGCTCCAGGTTATCACAGTGCCATGTTTGAGTCGGTGCAGGATCAGATGCCAGTAACGGACTACTTAAATTGCACAGAATTTAAGTAAAGTGGAAACCTGAGCACATTCTATGTGAAATTACAGAATATTTTTCCAGCCAGTGTCTCGTCTCCTTTGCAGATGGCAGAACTGGAGGATTAGATCCTTCTATGAAGCACGTTATATTTCTGGACAGCATTGAGTAGCTCTCTACTTCGTGAACCTACGTTGCCTTCTGTAGTTGCAATTTTCTGGGGGAAAAAAGCCTTTATATATAACCAAGAGTGATACTAGCATTTCCCATGGTCCTAACACATTTTTTGAATAAAATCCCTGGATCCCCACCAACGCTGCTGTTTACTAAAATGTATTATCTCCCCAGCGCTCCTGCTTTACAGAAGATTGGAGAACACAGAAGGCAAAATGGAGGTCTAAGTCAGCCATCTCAGTACATCAATAAAAAAATCTGCAGCTGAAAATATACTGCTGGAATGCAAGATAAAACTGGGGAAAGAGATTAATCAAGGACTGGGGGAAGAACAGAAAGTGCTGCCCACATGTATCATACCCAATAACTACTGATGATTTAACTAGTGATTGATATCCAAGAAAAAAAAAAAAAAAAGGATTTGCACACGAGAAGGAGGAAAACGTGTGCTGGGCAGCAAACAACATGGGCCAGAGCACACGCTACCTAAAATAAACCCTACTTAGGGTACACTGTGATTTCAATTGTCTCAAGCAAGGAGGTCCTCAAGTTCTGGGCATACATCCAAAGGGCTTCGTATTTTTTTAATCTTGATAGAGATCCACAGCCACAGCTATTTATCCTCAAATGTAACTATCAACGCTTTGCATTTCCTGGCAATCTGTGACTAAAATTGTCCTGGAAGTTACAGTAGCCTGGGTAACATCAGACGCATCAGCTACCACAGTCTGCAAATCTTTTTCCTTCAAGTCAACATCTAACTTCGGAGATAAATGCAGCTGTTTTTTTCCTCTCTCACCAATTCTCTATACAGTGACATTTTTTTGAAGAGAAAGGCACTTGCCCAGCAGAATACAGAGGAAGCAGGAGGACAGAAGCCCTACTTTTTCCCTCCTGCACTCCTCAGCCACACAGCGAATATCTCAAAATCTCTTCAGACTGCTTGCTATATTTTTAAGAACCTCTCCAATTCCACTTCACTTCTTTTTAGCCAGAGAATTAAGTGCCAGAGATCCTACGTGCCACAGTAGATCCCAATCCAGTGCCCATGGAAGCAATGGGGTAATGATTTTGGTAATGATTTTCACTGACTTCAAATAGCATCAGAACAAACCAGAAGGTGCCAAATACTGGCACTGTCATCTGAATTAAAATAAAAAAAGAACAGCATGAGCAGGAGATAGATGACACATAGAAAGGTGACTCATGACAGCCAGAGAACAAATCCGCTTGAGATACTGGAGAGAAGACACCTTCTTCACATTCAGAAAGAGCATGGGAAAAGAGACTAGGCATTCTCCTTCTTCCATTAAGATTAGTCAGGTTTGATTATCAGGTAATTTTTCTTTCTAAAACATTTGCTGTATTCATTACATTTAAGGTGGACAATCACACAACAGATGCACAGCAAATGGAAAGATACAGTGTAAGAAGGTTCCAAGAGAAGAATTAGGAACCATTCAAAAATCTACAGAACAGAAACCAAAGGAAATATACAAATATCACAGTTTAGAGAAATTCCGCTATTCTTCCTTTTTGCGTGTGTGTTAAATACCAGATTCTGATGATAACTATTGTCTCTGAGAACTCATGAAGACAAGGTAAGGTTCCACAGGACTAAAGAAAAGTAAATGCATATCAAACCTAAATTTGATAATCAAAGACAAGAGAAGAAGAAAAATATTTAACAACCAAAACTGTAAGCACCTATCACATTATAAATATAGTAGAAAACAGCAGACATGAGTACTTAAAAGGGGATTTTGTCTGAACTCTCTTTTCTATTGAATAGAATCTTGTCAGCATGGACAAACAAGAGACAACCTAGATATTCACTTTCCAATGCTCTTATCACATATTCCATTAATCAAATTTGGAAGAAATTACTTCAAGTATACGCACAGGTAGTTGATAAAACTATTCTCAGGCCAACTGTTGCTGATGAAACAGTAAATGCAATAAAGGAAAGACCCATGAGGACCTGAAAACCACTGGATATTTTCAATTATATATATATTTTTAGATTATATAAAAAGTCGTCTTCAGAAACTGGTGGAAAAAACACACATATGAAAAGACAACTGTATTCAGCTCCTGTTTCATAAACACTTGTCCCCTGCAACTTGGTCATGGCTACACATGCAATGAGCATACTATTCTATTATAACGAGAGGTCTTGAAGCCACAACCTGTGAAGAAAAAGGATGGAAGAATTTGGTTTGTTTAGCTGGGAGAATGGTCAGGGGTGGGGGATAGGGAAGAGCTGAATAAAGAGAAACATGGTAACAGGCTGTGAACATGCAAAAGGGGTTTCCATAGTTCAGTAAGGGCAGAAGCACTAGAAGCAAATGGCAAAATTTGCTACATAGTTAGAAATGCCATAAATAAATAACACTAGAATTAAATATATAGAGGTATAAAGGGCCTACAAAGGCTTATGTCATTCTTCAGGAAACTTGTGACATCAGCTTAGGCACAAACCAAGCAGAGTTCCACAAAATCTGCACTTTATGAATTTCAGACCTACTTTAAATTATGCCAAGATTTTCAGTTTCCATATGACTGCATCAACTCTCCAGCATGAAAGCTGAATAAATGTCATTAGCAAAAAATAATTTCCATTTTTGTCATGGCATGTTACAAAAGATTTACAGCACAAAGGACTGTGTCTTGCCTCTTCCTCTACGCTGTCTCGTTCGGCTCTCCTTTCTTCTCTTTCTTTTTCCATATAGGGAATAAGGTGCCCAACTGCTTTCTTCATAACTCGAGCAGACTTTATCACCTGCATAGATAAACAGAGGGAGGGAAAATAAACAATAAAGATCAGGTATAGGAATAGCCTCACATCTCTCATAGCTTTCTTTTATACACATTCAAACAATAAAATAAAAACTTCATCTGCAAACCCAGACTCCAGCGTTGCAGAGCATTCTGTGGTAGCAGGCTGATGGCCCTACTGGACTAAGGGCGTACACACGACACTTGCTTTCACAGCGCAACCTCTCCGACCACTCACAACAGAATCAGAAGCTACAAAGAGGTCCAGACTTGGATGGATGGTACTAAACCCAGCAATTTTTATTTGAATCTTTTTCCTCTCTTTCATGGGTCCAGACTTAAAACTGCATTTCAAATAAAGCAAAAGCACTCAGTAAGTGAGGAAACAAACGTAAAACTACGTAAAGAAAGTCAAGTTCCAAAGCGAAGGAAAAACAGGGCTGCTTCTTAGCATCACCTGAAGTTTCCCAATTCATGTGCTACATCTGAAAAAAAAGCCAGTGTAGAATGTTTTGGCTATATTTTACAATGCTAGTTTTTCCAAAATAGGAAAATATATGAAATCATTTTCTCCTTACCTGAGGCAGAAACATCTTTCCAGCACCAAAAAGCTCTCCAACAATTTTCATACCATTCATCAAAGGCCCTTCAATTACATTTAGAGGTCTAGGATATTTTCCCTGATTTAATCTTGCTTCTTCTGTATCTGCAGTGACATACTTCTCAATGCCCTGGGAAAAAATTGAGAAGCTTTTATCTTGCTAGAAATACAGCTTTTATTTAGTTGCCTTCTCCCCCCCCAAAAAATCACAATGAAAGTACAGATACTTTAGATACTGCTAGTCTTTAAGAATACCTCAAATGTGTATTTAAAATAGGTTTTCTTAGGAAATAAAATACTGCATATAAAGTTATTCAAAGCAAGAATTGCCAGTATTGAAAGGTTGGTTTGTTTTTCTTAACCATGTCATAAGAAAACCCAAACATTCAAAGATTGCTTCCTTAGCACAAGTGGCACTCAGTGCAGCACTAGTAAAGAACCAAACAAAACCCTGGAAATTAAAAGCAAGATGTTACAAAGTAAAAGCAGTTATGTTTCTACCAACACTAGCGGAATAAAACATTACTGGTCAAAGACTTCAACTTGTGAAGTTTAAAGAAAACCACCACAATCTTCTATGTTATTGAAGTTAGTTAAATATATTAATTAAATATATTATTCATTATTAAGTAATAGCTCTCAAAAGAATGGCAGTTGAAGAATTTTTAAAGCCAAAAGTGTCCCTTAAAGTCTGAGCTGAGATCATGCCTCTGAGAGCTGAAGGGTAGGAGAATTTTATGCACAGATTCACCTTTATGAGAGCATATTCCAGCCTTTCCTCCACAGAGCTTTTCCGCCACTCATCAGTCTGTACAACTTTTTTCCCTCCTTGGGCGTGATTCTGAAAAGGAAAGACATCCATAGGAGCTTGCAAGCATAAAAAGTACAACTACGGACTTCACTTTTAGAAAAGTGAGGATAATTTCAAGAACTGACCCATAAAATAATTTTAGATTATTCAAAAGGGTTTTTTATATACATGCAAATCATACTGCAAATACCTGTGATGTACTTAAGACACTCAGGGGGTCTACATCCCAAAGAGCATATACCTCAATGAAAATGTAAACAAAATTAACAAAGTAAAAAAAAAGGTAAAGAAAAAAAAAGGGAGCAGTTTAATAATTTCCATGCTCTTAAAAATGATGAAATGACTAATCCTAAAGGGTTTTACTTCTGGGAATGTAATTTAAATCGATTTCTAGCCCACACAGTACACTTAATTTTAAAATTCTAATTAATTTGGCACTAATTCAGTTTCTGCTGGAATAGGTTATGTTATTCTGTATCACAGATGTGTTTTCAATCAAGCGGCCTACAGAACTACCGTTTGTCATGCACACAGACTGTCCCAAAGCCTCGGATATTCTCTTTGCCTCACACTTCCCTTTGCTGTGAATACAAAGGTCAAAAGGGCTTCACAATGCAAGAAAGGTCATAAGCACCCATGCCAGGAAGGCTCATGGCAGAGCATGCTATCCTTTACATCAACCGCCACGCTTCAGGCAAGTGATTTCTTTTCCTCCCTTGGTTATTTGACTTAATCTGACATTTTTCAGTCCTTGTGAACATTGTACACTTTTGAATGCTCATCAGCAAGTTTTTAAAGATAGAGCCATGGGACGAGTCATGGAAACAAGATCTCGCTCATGGGAACAGAAATCAGAACAAGTTTTCATTCGTGTTTATGTGAATGCTAGCTAAATTCACAGCTGCTCGTTGCCAAACCTTATTGCCCTCATACATCTAGTTTATAAAAAGGGAATGAAAGAAGGAGGAAATTGTTGCCCAGAGAGGTTGTAGAGTCTCCGTCCTTAGTTATATTAAAAACCCAACTGGACATGTCCCTGAGCAACCTGCTCTTGCTGACCCTGATCTGAGCAGGGGGGTTTCTACTAGATGACCTCCAGAGGTCCCTTCCCACCTCACCCCTTCTGTGATTCAACGAAAAGGTGCCAAGCGCTCCTCAACCTCTGGCCAGACACTTTAGCAAGGGAACCATTCCAACCTAAAAATAACCCATGAAGCTGTAGGGTGGGCATGCAGGGACCCCAGTGGCAAGCACTACATGCAGATCTTTAAAAACAGGATGATTATACTGCATGCTGAGGATGAAAAAACGTGCCTTTGGAAGCACAACTTCCATTGCCATAAATGGGACAAAGTTTCAGTTTAATAATGTCTGCAGCTATACACTTTATGCAAAATGTTTTTTAATCTCAAACTTCAAATGAAGACTGATCTCCCAATTCTGCAAGGATTAAGTTCTTAATTTTTCCCCACAGGTCTAACAGTCAAGCAACTGGCAAGGTACATTACTATTACCTGAAGGAACTAGAAGGAAACCTCACTGGTGCTCTATTAGAGGTGCGATACTTGAAATGAGACTGCACATTCTATGTTCTTTGTGCAGAATAAACTGCAGTAATTGGAAATAAAAAGAACATACGCACTTACCGACTAATGAGTACACTTTTGTGTTAAAAAAACCCAAACCTTTAGACATAAGAACTTAGAGCCATTCAATTCCACTAAATCAGAGAAAGATCTGAATAAATGTTTTGAAATATGCCTGAAACTCCAAAATGTTATGTAATAACCCTTCTCATTAGCTGTGACTATCTATTTAGACTCTCATATTTGTCCAGAGCCAAGACGAAACCAAAATCAGGATCTTAACTCCAGTGAAAACATAAAAGTTGTAATATTTTATGTTAAATTTTAATAAAGCTTTTAAAGACGTTTTGAATCAAGAGTGTCTCTCTTTTTTGCAGCTGGGGGCTGTTTTACTCCCACAATAAAACTACCGCTATGAAAAAGAGCAGAGATTCCAACAATGGCTTCCCAAATTTCCATTTCTACTTTTCATGCTCTATTTAAATTCACATTCTACCTTCTCCAGAAACACTGCTTAAGCAATCCCCTTCTAATTCTCCTTTTTTTTTTTTCTTTATGCAACCCTGAATACCCTAATGGTAAAACTCTACTTATACAGACAAGATCACTCCCAGGTGAACTGCATCATCTAAAATAGCCTAACACAAGAGATAAGGAGAGTCTTCTTTTACTGGTTTTCAACACGTTGCCATTGCTCCTAAAAAGCACATACCACTATAGGGCAAACTACAAACCAAATGAAGCTGTGCACAGAAATAATACCTCCAGGAGCTATAAAACTGGCATGCAAACCTTTTTGTGTGCTTAAATCTGAGAGCCACCTAACCCAGAGAGATTTTTGCTGTATATTCTGTTCAGAACAGGATTTTACCAGCCATCTTAAGGCTGATAAGACTGGAAACCTTCAGGTACGTAATCTTTGTCTTTTATCACCGCTGTCATTACAGCATCTCAAAACCACAAAATAGCTGATCCTCACTCTTGACATGAGTTACATGAACTGCAAGTCTATGCCACAGCCAGGAACCGCAAGCAACTACTTCACCTTTTACATATACTCCAAGCAAACCATTATCACCGGAGAGATGGATTTACTCTTCGTCTCCCACAGTGTACTTGTCAATTAAGCTCCAGCATCAATATTTGCTTTGGCTGTGGGTTGGCTTTTTCTGTGTTTTATTTGGGTTTTGTTTGTGAGGGTGTTTTTAGCTGGGGGGAGTTTGGTTGGGACTTTTTGCTTCTTATCGGTTTTGGGTTTGGTTTTGTTTTTTTTAAAAAAGAATCCTATGCAGCTTGGTCTCCTGAAGCATATGAAGAACTCTGGTGCAGGATCTTTCAAGGCACCTATGAAACTGGAGAGGCTCAATCTATCACAGAATTCACATTTTATTCTACATTAATAACTAAACCACTTATAGTATTGTTATTAACTTCTAACACCCACTGTTAGATTGACACATGCAGTTTATAGGCTGGACTACCTATCATCAGCAGGCAGGTGTTAAAACCCAGGTGCTAAGCTAACTACTATTAAAAGCTTAAAATTGGAAGTTACCTGAGCATAATGTAAAAGTTTCTCTGTCGCATCAGGATCTTTGTTCCAGATTAGATTCTCACACAGCTGTAGCAATTCCTTGTGGATATCATCATACACTGGCAGATTCCCAGCATTCACAATTCCCATGTCCATGCCACACTGAAAAAAAATCATACAGAATCCCCCAACCAGGGCTGTCAGACATAGCACTGCACATCTGCCAAGCGCAAACATATAGAAGCCAAAAGCACATTATACCTTAATCGCGTGGTAAAGGAACACCCCATGCATTGCTTCTCGAATGGCATCCATTCCTCGAAAGGAGAAAGACAGATTGGAAAGACCTCCACTTATCCTGGCTCCCGGCAGTGTTTCCTACAGGAATTGCATGTAGACTTTTAGAAAAGCGCTTTCCAAAAAGGAAACCTAAGCAAAGCATTCAGTCCATAAAACAGTTGGCCCCGGAGCTGCGGTGCACTGGCTACACACTCTTTCTCCCTTCCCCGTTTCAGATCCTTCTAGTTACTCAAATTCATAAAAAGCAACTCAAATCTCTGTAGAAAAATACAGAGGTAAAAGGAGAGATCCAGCCTAATTATGCTTAAGCAACTGCCACGGTTTCCATAGTCATAGGTGCTATTCTAAACGTATCAGTCCTCCTACAGGAGCATTCCAGATTTTCCCCCTGCAGACCTACTCATGTCTCTTCCATCCCCCACTCCTCTGGAAACAGGAGCAGCCAACCTGCCTGCTTGCACGTCTCAGGAGCAGGCTGTAGCTGAGCCACTAACCTCAAGTGCACAGCCTTCCTTCCAGAAGCCCTGTGGTGACAAAATAGCCTGTGGGATGTTCAAGCCCCAGACTGCTACCGACAGAGTGTCTCCAGACCAATCAAATTGCTTTGTGAAACACAACAGTGCAGCTTCCTTACCTATATGCAGGTGATGCTCTTCACTGCTGTATTTCCTTACACATATTTGGCTAAATAGAAAGTCAGGTTACTGCACAAATCCCTTCCACAGTAATGGAAATTGTATTAATTTAAAAAGGCAGCTTTCGTGTACCTTCAAAGAGGTCCTTTTAGTTAGAACATGAATGTGATCATTACCTCATTTAATTAATATAATATATTTACAGTAGAGATAATGGATTGAAATGTATTTATAGAACTATTTGAAGTTCTTCTACTGGAAATACAGCAATATTGGCTGCACTTCGGAAGAATAGTCCCCCTTGCTAATTTAAAATGCTATCAATTTGCAGTAGTGTTTTTTTGTTGTTGTTTGGGGGTGAGAGGTGTTCTGTTTTGTGGTGGTTTGGGTCTTTAAGTAATCTCAGCAAAATACTTCAAGTTAAAATAAACTTACAACTCACTTTTATGGTTTTAGTAGCATTGATAAAATTGATGGCATACAGGTTATGTTCTTCCATTCCAGTTCCTATGGTCAAAATATTAGGGTCAAATATTATATCATTTGGATTGAAGTGCACTTTTTCAACAAGGAGGTGATAAGCTCTGGAACAGATTGCAATCTTGGTTTCTGTTTCTGTTGCCTAGTGGAGAAAAAGAATTCTGAGATGAAGCTTACAGGTAACAAAAAATAAACTCCACAGAAATCATTTACGGTTCCAGTAACTCAAGACTGAAAATCTGAACATCACAAATATTAGAAGAGGATGATATATAAGAATTTTGTACTAAAAACATCACCACACCGGTACCTGGAGTTTTGACTCAACTCATTAAAAACAATTTTGTTTACCAACATTTCATCATCCTATACAAAGTTCAATATGTGTTTTTTGACATAAGTACATTAATTCAGAAAGATTCCACTCTCATTCAAAACTCAGTTTCTGAATTAAAAAAGCCTTCTATGAAGGCAGGAAGAGTTCATCATGGCTGAATAGCAAGAGACAAGTTCTTGTGCTAGCAGAGCTAGACTTAGAGCAGTACTTGGATTTCTCAAACATGTGAGCAGCATAACAAATGCTTACATATCAGGGTCAAAACTATTGCTAAGCCTATATAGAACTTTTTGAATCACCTGTGTCAATGAAACAAACCCACTTTGTCTTGCACAAGCGTAAGAAAGCCTTGCACTCCAGAAGAAAAATACCTCTCCTTTAAAATGACACTCACCTGCCCCATTTCATCAAAAGCCATGACAACCACAGCTGCTCCATACAACTTAATTTTCCTTGCTTTCTCCAAAAAGTCTTCCTCACCTTCCTTCAGACTGATGCTGTTTACAATGCATTTCCCTTGGCAACACTTTAAACCTGCTTCAATCACTGAAAAATTTGAGGAGTCAATGCATAATGGCACCTGTAAGTAACAGAGAAGTAAGCCAGGGGAATACATACAAGTTATAAATTAGAGTTCGATATGCTGTTTGCCCATTTGGACATAAAAATGCACACAACATTAATCAGCATTTATGAATAAAAAGTTTCCAGATGGTATTTGTAGATTCACTTTGCTTTAAATGCAAAAGTCAGAGCAAATTTAACTCAAGAGCTTCTATGGCAACTCCATCACATATCATACAGAAAGTTCTACTTCTCCCTGTACTGCCTTGTGTTTCTGAATCAGATACTAATTTTTAGAGAATGCACATTGCAAAGAAGTATCTTTTAAAACCATGCTACATACATAGCAATTTTAAGTTTTGTGGAAAGCAATACTGTTACGCACTGCCAATATATAGATTATGGCTCATAACTGCTGCAAAAGAACTTGCATTCAGCTTTTCTAACCAATGAAAAGGACTGGCATATATTTACCTGAAGTCAGATAGTGAATGTTAAAACCTCTCTTTCCCCCGAAGGCCTTCCCTATTATCATAGAATGGTTTGGGTTGGAAGGGACCTTAAAGATCATCTAGTTCCATCCCCCCTGCCATGGGCAGGGACACCCCCCACTAGACCAGGCTGCTCAAAGCCCCACCCAGCCTGGTCTTGAACACTTCCAGGGATGGGGCATCCACAGCTTCTGTGGGCAATCTGTTCCAGTGTCCCACCACCCTCATAGTGAAAAATTTCTTCCTTATCCAAAGGAAGATCTAAATCCACCCTCTCTCAGTTTAAAGCCGTTAATCCTCGTCCTATCACTACATGCTCTTGTAAAAAGTCCCCCTCTAGCTTTCTTGCAGGCCCCCTTCAGGTACCAGAAGGCTGCTATAAGGTGTCCCCAGAAACTTCTCTTCTCCAGGCTGAACAACCCCAACTCTCTCAGCCTGTCTTCAAAGAAGAGGTGCTCCAGCCCTCTGATCAGTACCTTTTCAGTACCTTTTATTGTTGGGGTGACACCTACATCTGCCTACTAAGCACCTAAACCGGTTACTAAATAAATCAATATCAAAATTTTCTGAAAGGTAATTTCCAACTCAATATAACGTTATTTATTGTGCTTTGGAGTGACTCGATTACAACCTTTGCAATATCAGGTTCTGAAGAAATCAAGTTACAAAATCTGGTCATTGCAGCAGGGCCATCCAGCATCCCATCATCCATATTGATGTCAAGAACCTGGGCCCCCATCTCAACTTGCAATTTGGCTATACTCAGGGCTTCCTAAAGAAGATAGTAAAAAACCAAAACAATGGTCAGTAGAAAAAAAGCCTAGTCAGTCTCAGGATAACATTTCACTTCTCCAAAATAAGATACTGCCAAAAATTAAAAAATTTATAAGACATCCCATAAGAAAATAAGGAAATGGTCTGCGATTCACAACAACATACAGATGTGGCACAACATAATATGGCACAACTGGTAACTAATTTTTTCATAAAAACATGACAGCAGAGACCTAATGTGCTGGTAGTGTCATTGATTTTAGACAGTTGGTCATATGCTTAATTGAATGATTTAAGGTTTGCATGGTAACAAGGACTTCTGACTGCACAAGATTACAGGAAAACAGTCTCTGCGATGGTATGAAATAAGGGTCTTGCATGACAAGTTCTGCTATTTTATAACACAGAGTACTTAATTTTTGGAGGTTGTCTGACATTTTTTCCAGCTGCAGAATAATCACCAAGGACTAAGAAGGATATACTAAAGCTTTCCCTTCAGCTCACATAATTATCTGAACACCCATGTCTTTTTGCTTTATCTTTTTTGTCACTCTGCAGACTGAGACAAAAAATAAAAAGGTTTTTAGTTGCTCACAGTCCCTAACAACCTATGTTTAAAGCTCTCTTTATTTAATAGTTCTAACCTGCTTCATGACTTTTAAGAGCTTAAGAGTCAGACTTCCTAAAAAACAAAGTAAGGCTTTAGTTTTGATTGCATCAACTAGAACAGCAGAGCATACTCTGGGGCAGTCTCAGCTCTCAAGAAATGTCACTTTACTATTTGTTTGAATGTTACAGTAACAATTTACACCAGAAAAGAATGAGCCCTCCAGCCTTTTCATTTCTGCTCTGCAGCTGTTTCAAGAAAGCAATTACCTCCTAAGTACCTTCTTGTGTAGCAACTCTCATGCAGCATGCTCGAGTCAGTGATCAAAGTATATAAAGATTAGATACAACCATAATGCTAACCAGGACTGGAGAAGTGAGGGAAAGACTGAGGGCTGCACAGTGCCACAATCTATCCCAAGTCAGATGTACCCCACATGTTGGAAGGAGGGATTACATCCACTTTCCTTCCTCCCTCCTCTGTAAATCGACCCCTAGACACAGCACAGACCAGGACATTTTCTAAACTATCATCAGCTGTATAACTTAATTCAAAATGGAAAGTCATGTCTACTGTAACACTTGTCAAAAAAAAAAAGCGCCCTTGTAAAACCCTTCTCACAAATTTATTAGGAGCTGGTAAGGACAGAAAGAAAGGACAGCGAGAAAATAAATGCTCCTTGTTTTCTTACTCTTGTAACTGGTGTAGAATCATAGAATGGTTTAGGTTGGAAGGGACCTTAACAATCATCTAGTTCCCATGTCCCATGGGCAGGGACACCTCCCACTAGACCAGGTTGCTCAATGCCCCATCCAGACTGGCCTTGAACACTTCCAGGGATGGGGCATCCGCAACTTCTCTGGGCAACCTGTTCCAGTGCCTCACCACCCTCATACTGAAAAATTTCTTCCTGATATCAAATCTAAATCTACCCTGTTGTAGAATAGTGCTTTGTGCCAGCAAAACAAACAACTAATAACACAATGCAATGGAGCAATGAAAAATCAGAGCATCAGCTATAAAGATTATTGTTAAAATATATACTTCATAGTTGCCTGCCATGATGAGTTTAGCAAACTTCCGTGATCCTGCAACATTGCAGCGTTCGCCAATATTAACGAAGTTGGTGTATGGCCCAATCCTGAACGGCTCCAGACCTTAAAAAGATTTTTTTAAACACATTTGTAAAAACTGAAAAGAAAAAACTGTGTAAGAAAGACAAAATCCCTTTTCTAAACCGTGAAATAGAGGTGTCTCTTTCTTTAAGAACAGTGAATTCTCACCACATCAGTATGTGCATAATCTAATAAGCAACTAGCAAAGAAATGCAATGAATCAACTTCCAACACATAGGTCAAAGGTTTCTATCCTTCCTCAATGACAGTTAATAATTTACCTGACCCACATAAAACCCCAGCCAGTATTTCCAATATAAAATGACGTGAAGCTCCAATTCTTTGTGCATCTACATGTATGCACATACACACATGCACATACACACGTTCTCTCACCTTCCAACTGTGTTATTTCATGACCCTACCACCACCAGAGAAGCAGCCCACTGAATTGACTGACAAACAAGGACAGCTCTTAACCAGCTGCCCAAGTTCAGAGAAAAAAGCCAAGTGAGACCTTTGGGTAGCAGGCAACTCAGAGGCAAACCAACCTTACAGCTGAACAGAGTAAAGTAATCCATGAAAAGTCAGGCCAACCATGATTTATTTAATTTATGCTAAACTGATTTGACTTTGAGATTAAAATACCAGACCAAAAAGAAGGTACTGTTTCACTTGGATGCATGGCCCAAAGGCTTAAAAGAAGGCCTGGCTGAGGAACGCACAGATCTAGACTTTGGTAAAACAGAAGACAATCTAGACCTGGACATATTGCTGGAACACTGTCCCAGTATGACTGGATGGACATGTGAGGTGACACAGGGCAGCTCTCTCACAGCAGGTGAAATAGGATCTCATCCCAGCTCTGCCATCAACTGTAGCCAAATTACCCGATTTCTCTATGCTTTACCCTCCCCTGTTGCAAAGTGAAGATAAAGATACTTGCTCACCGTTACAAAGTGTCTGAGACTTGCAGAGTAAAATATGCTGGCTTGGTTATATTACATAAGCTTGCTATAAAATGTTCCATTAATCCTTTGGCCAAAGCAGTAAGATTTAGATCTGGTTACACAGCCACAAGCTTGCTGGATTCAGGTAGAACCAGAAACTCATAGTGCCGTTCTGACCAGCAGAAAAGGGCAAATAAATTTATGAAGGAAGGCTGCATGAATTATAAGGCTCAAACTGTTCCACTCCATTTTACCTGACAGCAGCATGTATCCTTGGGAGAGAGAAGGCGGAACGCGAGGCTTACAGAATTTCACAGCTTCAGCAATTTTCCTGAGTTACAGAAAGAGGAAAGTAAAGTTTTCAATTAAAATTAAACCACTCCAGATAAGACTTCAACAGAATATACTAGACATATACCTACATCTTCAATTTAGCCCTGTAGCAGACAAGACTAATTAGCTAGTTTCACTTTGTGTGGCCAAAGGCAAAAACATTCTCCCAGAAGATCCTATCATACCTACTTGCAGGGAATGTAAAAAGCTGAAGATTTATCAAATACGGAACGTGAGATGTCATGCCAATGCGATACTCGATGGATATCAGAACCAGTCCTCAAACACACTGACTCTTACCATATTCATGATTTGCTGAGCTGAGCAATTGCTGATGATTGCAGCCAAAAAGCCAAGGGACAAACATTGTTCTAGGCTGAGACACATTTCTCAGATGCCAGAATGACTCATGGTGTTCACGTTCACTTTTTCTTTGCTGCAGTCAGGAGTGACACACAGCGTCCTCTACATTTTCTCAGACCACCTCTTCCCGGTTTGTATCAGGGTGAAAATTAACAAAAAAGGTCCCTTCTCTTTCAAGCCCAGGTGAAAAAGGCAGGTTTTCCCACTGAGCTACTTCCAGTGAGAAAGATATGAAATGCTCCTTCTGATTGGCCAGGACTAGCACCAACTGTACAGCATTCCCAGATCTCCCGTTCCACACCCACACGCCTTCCCTCCTTCTACCATCAAAGAAAACCTTAAGTTTCACCTTGTGGCTATGAGTGCCAGAAAGAGAAAGAACGTACAACATAAAGAAGCAGAAACAGGAAGTCTATTTTATGCAACAGTCAAGCTGGGGGAGTAACTCTGAAACAATTTTAGATGACAAAACAGCAGAGGTATAATCCTTGTTTGAACCCTGCCTCTACTCATTCTTCACGATACACATGTCTATGAAAGCCAAGTTATTTCTACTCCATATATTGCTACTATTGGCATTCAAGTGATTCATCTTTTCAGGAAACACTAAGACAAGCCATGGAATATTGCTCCACAGAAGCAGCACTTAATTTACTTCCCAGTGCACCTAAAGTTGTAGCTCATGAAGTACCTGATATGTGCAGGTGTAGTACCACAGCAACCTCCAACTATGTTGACCAAACCATCCAAAGCAAAATTCTGTAAAAGGGAGGGAAAGAATTTTGTGTCAAGTTAATAAAGATATCTTTTAGATTTTTTTTTTTTTTAGATATATATTTTTTTTCTCTGTATGTTAAGCAATTCTGGGGATCACAAGAAAAAAATTAAATTAAAAACCAATCAGTACTATCTCTTCTCTTTAGGATCTGTTTTGAGATGTGGATTCCTAAGGCTAACCAGCAATTTCAACACCTAATTTTAGGAAACTACATCTGAAACTAGCCTATTTTATACTGAAGCCCCAGATGAAAACCTGGATGAGTATCAAAGACTAGTCATACTGTATTATAAAAAGGAATTAACACGCAGCAGATACGGCTGCAGCTCCAGCCACACAGTTCTGTCTTGCACGGATCAAGTGGCCTGTGGAAGGACACCCTGCACTGGAACACCAACATCAGCAGTTTCTATACACACAACTCTAAAATTCTGTCAAGTTCATAAAAGCTCCTCAGCTTTTGAAAAATTCCCAAATGTAAAAGTAAAAACATAGGAGTGCAAATGAGTTATACCCACAGATCAAGCTGCAGGAAAGCTACTTAGTGTAGCACATGAAAGTAATTAAGGTTTCAGAGTTTCCTAAGTAGTTTTTCCTAACCTGATATCTCAAATCACTACCATTCAGCAAATGGTCTATAAACAATCCAAATGACATATAGAGCCATCTGAGGAAAAAAAATCCAACACAATACTGTAACAAATAGTCATAAAATACAAGCAAGGAATTCTTGTCTGCTAGTACATCAGATACAACACACTCACAAGAAACATTTCATACCTTTATATGCTTGGCAGTCACTTCTGGAGTTTCATCATAACCACCAAAAGTATTGGGAAGACCTTGAAACATAATTTTTCTAGTATTACAATTTGTTTAAAGCCCACAAAAACAGAATTAAATTCCATAAAAAACATATTTAAAGTAGCTACACTTATATGAGGACTAAATGCCTCATCACCCTTGCAATCATTACTGAATAGATTATTAATTATGCAAGAGAGCATTCTGGGTTCACTGTCACAGAACTAACAACGGTTACTTTCAGCAGTTTAAAATATTCTTCATCACTTTTTGATAGTAAAAACGATCATCTTTTCAAGCTAACTCAACTCAATTATTGCTACTGAGATGGAAGGGTTTAGTTACATTACATCTGCCTGTAAGCATAGGAATATGCGCACCACACACCTGCGTTGGGGTAACAGATGATATAGGCTGCTGTATATTTTCCAATTGTTTCAATAAACGGTCGCATTTCAACTGCCCCTAAAGCACAATTTAAGCCAATGCTGGAAAATAAGTTTTCAAAAATTATTTTGAGGTAAAAACACCTTTTACACACAAAACAGACAAATGTTAGTGATGGCAACTGCTAACTCCCACAATCATCTACAACAAAACCAATCTGATCTCCAATTTCTTTAATCATCATCATCAATACAGCAAGACTGTGCAAAAGGAGAACCCTCAGGTGGAAGAAAAGTGCAAGGGGGAAGGGGGCTGGACTGAATCGAACTAGGAACAGTAAATCAAGATTTAATTTCAAAATCCAGGAGTAAAGTGGCAGCATTTTGACAGCAACTGCAGCAAAACAACAGCCCTGTATTTTCCAAGTGAGAGAGAGAACAAATGGAATGAGAGTGACAGACTGGAAAGGAGCCTTGTGCTATAGGAAGAAGTATGAAAAAGGCTGAAAAAGCAAGACCTGCTTCAAGCTGCTAACTCATCATTTTCTTTTAGAATTATATATAAATTATGTCAGCCTTTTAAGAAACCAAGTGTCTCCTCCAAGATGCCTCATGGCAGCACTAAGCTTGGGCAACTTAATCTACTACATCTTAGTAACCAGGATAGCACTACAGCAGAAGTATTTGTGCATGAATAAGCTTCTCAAACAATTTTACCGGTATATGAGGTACAATCATCTTTTCTTTTATTCAGTGACAGATACAGAAATGTGACTTGCACTCCAAATGTCTACGTTGATATTAAAAAGGGAAATTTCTCTTTCAGAAAGTATGCAAGAGATCTTTTACGTATGTTTCCTGATCTCTGCACCACTCTAGGAACCATCTTGTGAGCACTGCAAAACTTGAAAGGTGCTCACAGTGCTGCTGGAAGAGGAAGACGTAAAAAAAGCTTTCTCCTTTCCTGGAATAATGGTTTTAGAGAGGATGCAAGCTAACCCCCTGAAACAGGAATGGATAACAGCTACATCTCCCAACTAACTGAGCCACAAAGGCTGCCTCCAAGGTAGCTAAGTTAATAAAGTGCATGTACACCTGCTTAGTTTCCCAGAGGTCAAAAGCAATAAAGCCCTGCACAGGACTGGGAGCACAAAATGGTTTTTGACTTTTATCCTGTTTCCAAGGAGCAGGCAGGGGCTTGGTAACTGCACAAGTAGTAGCAGTAAATGCTTGTAGCCAGATTCACTTGTTGGACAGAATGACAAATCCTTAAGATCTAAGGGGCTCATAGCAACATCCAAAACCAGTCATGTACCAAGACCAAACAAAACACAAGCCCCTTCTTCCAATAGCTTAGGGGTGTAGGTTTTTTTTTTTGGGGGGGGGATGGTCATATATGTTTGTTTTTTCAAACAGCCATCTCTACCTTCAAAGTGCTTTTTCTACTGCATCTCATAATAGGCCATTCTATTTAAATAGAAAAACTTTAAAAGAACCCTTTTATTCTCGTTTCCCTCTTTGCTGTTTAAATACATTTAAATCCTTCATACAGATCCCCTGGATACAAATAGCATGCACAAGGAACACACAATTAATTACAGCAATGAGGTTCTGGAATTTATTTCAAAGTAGAAGCTCATCCCTCAGGATTTTCGAAGCAAAGCAAGGTAAGAATGGTTAACAAGACTGTCCTAATCAAATGCAGATGAATGCAATGTATTTCCCACTGTTAAGTCATTCAATTTACAAGCTTCCAGCTCACACTCCCCACACCCTCTTTTTAAGCTCTCTCCTGGGCAGCTTCATCTCTCCCTTCCACATTTAATATCCATCTGTCTCTGGTTCTGAGTACAAACTCACTGGTCACTCTCTTTACCTCACCTTATCAGAGAGATACTGTAAAAGCAGCCAGCATACTCACCAAACAAGCACTTCTTGATGTTCTCGCTTGATTTACCGGGTATTGGCCCTCCAGACTGCCTGCATGATTACCCACTACAGGGGTTGCTGACAAACACATCTATGAGCACACCATCCAAGCACTACCTGTTTCAAAACTGCTAAGTCAAACTAAGCATAGACACACACATTCACTGAGAAACAAAAAGCAGCTTCTGTGGACAGTATCACCTCCCCACAGCACTCAATGGCATCATGAAAGAAAACTTTTGAGAAAAGCAGCCCGTTAACTATGCCTTAAAAGCCAGCAGCCTTGAACCAGATTGCTGGTATGCTATCACGGCTACCCTAGCACAATAACTATCACAGCCTCATCTTAAACATCACCTCCCTCCCTTGCTCATTTCTTCACAGCAGTCACGCACCAGCTCCTGTGAAAGGTACGGCTGCAGAGTGCCCCTGGGACCAGAACTAACACCACATTAGGGCCGTCAACTCAGCATGTCTTCATAACGTTACCTCAGTAGACACACTCACAGGATCCGAAACAACACAAAGGGAACTCATGCCACATCTGAGCAGCTTTCATAGCAAGCAGCTTGCCACGCATCTTTCAGCACTTACCAAGCACAGTTCACAAGTATCTCAGCTACTACCTACATAAATCGGACACAAAGCACACACCTTATCAGGGGACGCCAAACCAAGCTGACTTAAAGACAACACATCACACTGAACAGGACATACAAAACCCAAACAGAAATATGTGAATATGTATAACATGATTCCTAGAATACTACTATCAATCAGCTTTTTCACCACCCTAAAGCCACTCTGTACCAATCTGGCAACAGAAACAACATTAAATGCAATCTGCTCCCACAACTAAAACCCTTCTGCCACAGTGCTGTACAGTAGCCTTCACATAAATGGGAAACAGCCCCTAAGCATTCAGACCCAGAAGATATCTTTTATGAAATATGGTTTAATAAATTCTCGATTTTTGCTCCAGTGCCCTTCTCTCCTCTTCAGAGGCAAGAGAGTTATGAGCAAGATTATCTGAGACAGACTCATGCCAAATATGGATCACTAGGCTGTGATGCTGAGAGAAGGAGTCAACTACCACCCTGTTCCAAGAAGCTCCATATGTTACTTCTGGAGCACCGTCTGGTCTGGGAAAGTGGAGCCTCAAGGGCAGTCAGGAAAGCTGTGAATGCAGTCTTCTGCTTTTGTATCACTGAGATGACAGATTGCGCGTTTTAGCTGGAATTTTGTTGTAAAAACAAACAATGGCTCATCACAATGTGCATGGCATGCACTGCTAACAGTAAATTAAATGTTTTAAGCTAGAATATTCTAAGAAAAAAATCATCTATTTCTGGTGTAAGTTTTTGTGTGAAGACCCAACCTGAGAGTGATAAAGAGGGAAGAGAAGGCAGGAAGGAGGTAGAATAGGGCATAGAAACACAGAAGAATAGAGAAACAGGGAATGGTTCTCCAATCCAAATTAACATGCAAAACCTTGCACAATGACCAAAATCTGCTGTATTATGTATTTTCACAGATCTTAATCTCATGCTTATTTCAACTTTTCTGCCTGAACAGAAAAGAATGCAAGTAAATGGAGGCAACAGGAGCTCTCATAGCAACAATGCACACCCTTGAGAAAAACACTCAGGGAATACATACATTTTTGTAAGTGTTCAGTAAAAAGAACACTGGAACGAAATCTTAATGATTTGCTCTTTCAAGCCACCCTAAAACATTCTGAGCTGGCACCGCTCCCTCTAAGAAAGAGACGTAATCCCTGCCCATTCCAGGAATTAGCTCCTTGCACAACCTGAGACAGTAGGAGATGGCACACTACAGTTTCAGAATTATTTTTTTTAGTGCTTTGACCTACAGCATTTCAGACCTAAAGTGATTTTAGCAGCTGTTGCAAACACAAAACCCCGTATTATTTAGAGCAATTTTTTAAAAATTCAGCGTTCTTTGGTAACATAATTTCTGCTGAGGGAACGACAGCAGAACATGTTAGCAACACATATGACTAAATATGATCACAGTTAGTATAGCTTCCACTGAGTTGCAAGGGGTTAAAATAGAAGAGAATCATAATCTACAGATAACTTACTAAGAGAAAGATACTTACCAAAGTGGCTTACTGTGGGACACACTAATGACAAATGCCTCTCCTGTCTGGCCTGAGAGAGTACGCCCACTCTTATCCACAATGGTTCCAGAAACCTAAATATCAATTGGACATAGAGAAAGGACAAGAATTAAATTAACAATAAAAACAAGAATTTAAATGGCTGAATTGCTAAAAGTAAAAGCAGAGAAACCTGTGCTCCACTAAAAGTGATTAGGCAAAACTCAAACAGAAAAATTAAACCCTTTCCCCCCTGTGAACGTTTAAATATTTAGCTACCTTTGACCAATCTTCTTTCTCTCTCTCTCATTCTCTCTCTCACCCCTGGGGGGAGAAAAAGAAATAAAGCAAGGAAAAAAAAATAGAGAGAAAACTACCATGAACCATTCAGCAGCAAGGTAGTGTTAGTACCACAGTATCATTCTGATGATGGCCTCTGAACTAATCTGCAGTGGTCACCTGTTTAAGCAGCTATCAGCAGTAACAGCTCCTCTCCTATCCTCTTTATCCTCCCTACCTCCCCCATCTGTATGTTATTTCAGGTCTCAGGACTGCTATTAAGTTGTCTGGTGCTGGCTGGGGCTGGGCTGGGGGGAGAGGAGCAGAAGAGGAGGGGTTTGCCTTAAAAACAAGTTACTCCTTTTGCCACAAGGGAATATCAGATGTTGCAACCCAACTAACAACTACGAAGTTGAGAAATCAGGAGGCGTTTGAATGAGCCAGGAAAGCCTTCCAAAGCCTACAAATCTTATTTGCAGAAGATGGAATGAGTTTAGAAGACTACATGCACAGGTAAATCCATTAATTACTCCAAAACATGCTTTAATATTGATGCTACTTTCCTTCAAACTACTCAGCCAAGTGAGGTGACCAGTGGAATGCTAGAGAGCTGTACTAAGGGTTGTACTTCTCAACATAACTGAACTGGAAAGGGAACAGAGAATGAGGCGACCTAGCTCACTGACCACTCTGTTCAGGACAATGAAGACAAAAAGTCAATTCTACGTAATTAGAAAACTCTCAGTGCTAACTGACTTGAATGATAAAAAAAGTGGAAACTTGTTGCTGGTAAAGTACAAAGTTGTGAACACAGAAAAAATTCTACATAATGACACCTCCAAACTAGTCTTTATTGCTCAAGAAACTAATCTGAGTAACAAAGGAAAGTTTTATGAATGCAATTTCAAAGCTCACCAGCAATAAAGTAAAACATCAGGAACTACAAAGAAGAAATGGACGAGGCAGAGAACATCACTAGGCTATCATACAAACCCCTGATGTCTGCACTTTGACTGCTGTAAGCTATTCTAATTCCCCTCTGACTCACGGAAGTGGAAAACAAAAAGGTGACAAGAATAAAGAATGAATGGTATGGAGCAGCTAAGTAGACAAGGACTCTTCAGGATGAAAATAAAATGACTAAAGGAGGGTCTCACAGAGGACTATCAATGCCTTGACTATGCAGCAAAGGGAACAAGGGACAGCTGCTCACTGTCACTTTCCAGAGACAAATGGCAAGAAACAAAAGAAGTTATCACGGTAAATGTCCAAAAGCAAGCAAACTTTCAAACTAATGTATTCATAAGCTGTGAAAGTTACTGACAGAATATTTTGTGGAGGCCTGGATCCCTCACGGGTTTAAACATAGGTTCAAGGAAGGAGTAAACACAGGTTCAAGGAAGGAGTAAACACATTCAACAAAAAGGTACGAACACATACAAATTGCAGTTCAGAATGCCTGGGCTGCAAACTGCAGAAAACTGCAAGAATACATCAGAACTTTCAAAACAAGCTTATTCTTTCTTCTATATTCGTTCCTATGGATTCATGACTGCCCACTGTCAGAGAAAGAATGTCAGAGAAAGAATACGGAGTTAGACAGACCTTTTCTGTCTTCAAATGGCCACTCATATTCTACTTGAAAAAATGGCAGATTTTGCTTAATTTCATACTTGAAGCACTGGCTCTTATTACCCTTAAGATAGCAATCCTGAAATAAAGTTATGATCAGACCTTTTCCTGTGGAAATACACAGAATGAATACACACTGGAATGAAGTCATTCCTTAGTCTTCAGATTGATAAGCTGCCCAGAGCTACCAAAGGCTGATTTCATAAAGCTCACCACATAAGAGTTTTTCCTTTCATAATCATGTGGAAAAAGTACATTTCCAAGACACTTATTTCCTTCATTTCAAAATGCTTTAATCAACTGCCATCTCAACTAGTTCACAAATCAAGCTTAAGTGTATGTAAAATATTAAATAATAAATACTTACAAATACGGGTCGGGGAGCATACTCTTCTTCAAACAATGTCTGGAGTGCAAAGAGAGCTGCCTATAGAAAAATAAGTTTCAAAATATTAACGGACATTTCTGAGTTCTTCAGTTTGTTGGGTTTTTTGTTTGCGTGCGTTTGCTTTTTTTTTTTTTACGTATTTTTTATGGCTGTTTACGTAACTTGCTACCTCACATTGCCTGCAAGAACTTACTACACTCAAAAGGTTTTACCCTTACCCCTAACATCTTCCAGATGTTCTAAAACACATTTTGGTAACAAGCAGAAAGGAAGCACCACGGGGTAATCAAGTAAGACCAAGAATATTCTGAAACCCAAATCACATTGGGATGTACTTCTTCCTCCTGCCTGCAGCACAACACCCACCTCAAACATGGTTGTATGTAGTATTCTCAGCACACATTCACTGCCCTTGAATCTGTTTTAGACATGCAGTTTCCAAAGGATTATAACCACCATAAATTTTAACAGTAAGGACTGCAGTGACCCCTTGGAAGGTCCTGAATATTTCCTGCCTTCTTTGGGTAAGAAAGTTATGTGTGAACATGAGCTCAGCACAACGTTAAGCCTATAGGATGTTAGCCAAACCTCTGTGATGGCTGGTCAAGTCTGCAAAGTACAAGTCATGCCACTGCACACGTTAGTCAGCCTGTGCCAAAAGCCTAAAGAAATGCTGTGTGCATATCGAGCCAGAGCTTTCCACGTAAAATTGCAAGACAGTTTTAAGTACCCTAACAACTCCACCACCTGCGTTAAGAAATTCTTAAAGAAGGAGGTGTCAAAATCACATGAATTGTGTAATTTTTCAACATTTTATTCCTCCTGTTTTGCCCTTCTAATATTCTACTCCCAATTTTTCTTTTTCAAAGCTGATGGCAGAGTGTCAGAGTTCCCCCAAAATCCCACATTTTAACAGGACTGTCTCACAAGCCTTCCCACCCCTGCCATCAGATACATTGGACATTCCCTCTCCAGTGTGCATCACAAGCATCCTTTGGACAGACACGTTTACACTGAAAAATACAAACATCAGATGCATTTGGAGATGTTTTGCAATACAGCAGAGCTTCTGGGAATAAAAGAACAGCTGGCACAGACAGCCAGAAAGATACTAACAGTACATACTAAGGCAAAGGAAAAACTGTGGAAAAGGCTGTAATCATTAAAAACCCTCTCCTTACATTCTACCTGTTTTCTAGCAACTGATGAGTCTATTCATGTATTTAGTAAGCAGTAGCTGATAGCTCTTACAAGTACCATGTTGAATTTCCTTAGGTAGTACATCAGATACTTATATTACTGGGTTTTTTTTTCCCAGGAGTCTCACCTTGGCATTGGCTGTATCAAATACGGTTTCCACTAACAAGATATCAACTCCTCCATCCAAAAGTCCTTTGGCCTGCTCCTTATAGGCTTCAACCAGTTCATCAAAAGCTGTAAAACAGGAATGATGTTAATTTCATCTGGAGGTACCTCTTTCAAGACCATCATCTAAGTTAAATAACTTGATGGTTTCAAATACTTACTTATGTTCCTGTAATCTGGTCTCTCCACAGATGGTGACACAGACAGTGTCCTGTTTGTTGGACCCATGGCTCCTGCAACATATCTCCTAATTCCTAAACCAAGACACGGNNNNGGGGGGGAAACAACAAACAAAAAACACAAAACAATTTACCTCTGGTTTTACAATGACAGCCATGTTAATGTAAAAAACCTCCAAGGACACCAAGACATGCATATCATTCAGGGATGAAGAACTATAAAACAGGACACTCCTGCCTCAAATCAAGAGTTTGATCAGTGCAAGATTAGCCAGCACAGCTGACTTGTCCTATCCAACAAGATGTTCAGTGTATACACGTGAGACAAAAGAACACGTAGGAAAAAGGCAATTAGCTCAAATAATTTTTCTTCTAAGTATCCTTTGACACAGGAAGCTTCATTCAATTACTTTAAATGCACAGCATAGAACTGTCCTGGCATTTTTCACTAGATAACATGATTTGAATATTCTGGCATGTGTTCATAAAAAACCCACCCTTTTTTTAAAGCATATTTCAAATATTTCATTTTTATTGCATACTATGAATCACATCAGTAAGGTGTTATCTGGACAGCACCAGCAGTGCTGTTAGCTTGAAATAAAGTTTGATGCAAGAATACAAGAGGAAATTACTTGTCTTTGAAAGACAGCATTGTCTACAGCAGCGTAATTAACTATACCCCTCTCACATAAAGCCCGGAAGGTAAAATACTGCACATTTACAGATGATGGTCACATACTAAGCATCTTCCAATAGCTGCTGAGTAGAGTCAAACCACAAGACTTAAAACTAGGGAGTAACTGGTAATCCACATTTACCTACAATCAGCCATCCTAACTCTGTTGTACCAAGACTTGTGCCATACAAACCTCAGTAACTTATAACAGTCCCTGCCGAATTTGTTTTCTCTAAAACACATCTGGCAGATGCATATTGCCTTGTCCAGGTTTTGTCTGGGATAGAGTTAAATCTTCTTCACAGTAATTGGTATGGAGCTATGTTTTGGATTTGTGCTGAAAACAGTGTTGATAACCCAGGGATGTTCTTGTTATTGCTGAGCAGTGCTTGCACAGAGTCAAGGCCTTTTCTGCTTCTCATACCACCCCACCAGTGAGTAGGTTGGAGGCGCACAAGAAGCTGGGAGGGGACGCAGCCAGGATAATGACCAAAGGGATATTCCACACCATATGATGTCACGCTCAGCAATAAAAAGCTGGCGGAAGGAGGAAGAAGGGAGGGATGTTTGGAGTGATGGCGTTTGTCTTCCCAAGTAACCATTACGTGTGATGGAGCCCTGCTATCCTGGAGATGGCTGAACACCTGCCTGATGACAGGAAGCAGTGAATTAATTCCTTGTTTTGCTTTGCTTGCATATGCGGCTTTTGCTTTACTTATTAAACTGTTCTTGTCTCAACCCACGAGTTTTCTCACTTTTACCCTTCCGATTCTCTCTTCCATCCGCTGAGAGGGACCGAGTGCAGGGCTGTGTGGTGCTTAGTTGCACGCCTGCACTCTAAAACAGGCAGGCACAGGACAGCCATCCAGCAGAACACACTAAGGACCAGATCCTGAAAACGTGCTAAAATTAGTGGGGTATCAATAAAGATGTGAAATTGCTATTATGCCTAAAATGAAGCGTGTCTGCAAATTATGTCCTTGTGATGTAAACCATCAAGCTATCCTCTTGCAACTTTCAAAGACTGTAACAAGACAGTCACGCCCACAAATGAATAAGAAATTAAAATAAATATTGCTTACCTGTCTGAGCAGTTACATCATCTGCTGCTTTTCTGGCCACCTGTGCAGAGACTCTGTTTAACCTATATGCCTAGAACAATTACAGAAATTTACTGAGTAGCCTTTAGCTCAGTACAGCGTAACTCATCCTCAGAGAAACACAACACTTCCATTCAGTAGCTTGCAGTATACTCTGAAGGCTCCCTAAGCCATACAAATACATATTAGCACTACTATAAAACTTCAAAAGGAACAGCTCTGTACATCCCAGCAACAGAGTTACACAGCAGGTCTCATCCCACATACGCCCCAGCCTACACCTCCCAATCATAAAATTTCATTCTGTAGGTATTAATTAAATCCTACTGAAGTCAATAGAAGCTGAAGAATATGACTTTGAGGACAAAATTAACCTACTTTTAAATTCACTTTTTATTGAAGTAGCACAATTCCAAGTATTTTCTTTCACATATTTCTCAAATTCTCAAAACAACACATAACACAGAATAGGTATGACAAATGCAAGCTTGAAATGACTTCTACATACACCAGCACAAACAACGCACAAATAACATCCAGGACAAATGCAGTTCCGTTGTGGCATTCCATTGCTAAGTTGGAAGGACTGAAGCAAAACATCCCTGTTCACAGAACCAAGACATTCTGGGAATGCTCAAACAAAATCTAGGGCAAATTATTATTGCCTGCGCCTTTGTCAACAAGAGGCACACTATGACTGTCACACGCAGCAGGTACAACTGTCTACAGCAGTGGAAATGACTACAACCCCATCATATGGCTCTAGAGCATGCAGTCAATAAACACAATGCCAATGGACTCTGGGACTAAGCTAATCTTGTCTGCTAAGACAAAAATCTTGATTAACATTTTAATGTATAAACAGTTTAGCATTCTTACCAAATGCTCAAGGCCATAGTCGGCTTGTGCAACTCGGGTGCTGCTGAAAGTGTTAGTTTCAATGATGTCAGCGCCTGACAGCAAGTATTGCTGCAAGACATGAAAGAAAAAAAATCTTCAAGACCTCCAGAACTGAGATCTGGAATGAAAGCAACCCAACTATTTTGTCTCATTTAGTTGACAAAAAGTCACAAGTCATCTCCTAATTCAAAGCAGATCATACTCTGAAGGCCTTACTCAAAGGCACTCAAAGAGCCAAAACAGTAGCAATGTTCCACGTAACCAATTTTCAGAGTTTTAGTGTCAGCCACACTTCCTATTAACAGGTGACATTTATAGCTACCTCTGCCACTAGTTCAGCAGCGGGAGCACATTCTAGATTTTTGCACAGGGACATGGTGGGACATACTCTAACTGACATCAGCAAGCAAGGGCTGCTGTGGCCAGACTCAGAAAAGACACCAGTTAAACAACAGAGGATTAGAAAATTTAAAACATTCTGAAGGGAGCCGTACAGCACAAGAGTATACTGGGACAGAATACATGTTTAGGAGAATTATGTTTCATGCAGATCACATTTAGTGTTTAACTAATGTCCCAGATTCACAAAATAATTAAGCCTTCTGCTCCAGTTTGGTTGGCTAATTCCCACTGAAGTAAACTGAAATCAATGCAAACTGAAATATTTTTGCAGATTCTGTTCTGTGTTTTGATAGCCTCTACCACTTGCCCTCCTCTGTCCCTAACTCCTCTTTTTGACCAGGTTAACACTTAGGTGATCCCTGCTTATTCAAGGAAATTAAGACATTCTAAGTGTTAGTAAGTGAAAAATAGCGATGTGGCCATTAAATATGAACGAGTCAGGTTTTCCTGTAAGAAGCAGATGAGTTCAGTGGGTTCAAACCAGCAAACAAAGACTTGATGCAAACAACAGAAGAAAAGAACTAAGTTTGCTTTAAAACATGTTTTGCTGCAAACTAACATGCTTTCTCTCAACTCCTCCTGGATACATATGGAAATACCTACAAATAGCTATATGAAAATACGCAAGTTCTTATGTGTACACCAATAACCAAGTAATGAAGTTTCTGAAAATCATCTAAACCACAGAAAGATGTTAAATGTGTACAGCTTTGAACCAGCTTTTGTTTATTTCAAATCTGTCATTTTAGCAAAAGCCCTTCAACTTCATATGCACAAAGCAGGATGATCATATTTGATCACCTCTCTTACCACTGAATCTTACTTTGCCAGACAAGGTACAGCTAATACTTGCTTTTCAAGTTACTGATATCTGTGACATCTGACTCACTAGGCCATTAAAAAAATGCCACCAACCATACATATAGTGGGATTATAGTTACTTTCTGGAAATATTTTCACCTGTTATTTCAAGTTCTGTCCAATTCTCAGAAGAAATAACCACTGTACCATTGGTTTGACTCATTCTCAAGTCACATCACTATTGCTCTGCTAAACCTGCAAAACTCAATTGTTAAACAGGATTACCCACAAGCTATTATAAATTCCAGTGTTCACAACTACTACAGCGCAGTTGACAGTCTAGGGACTGAACTCAATCTACAAATATTTCCTACTGAAACTTTTACAGGTCAAAGACTTTGATTCTTTTCAACTCGTTGTTCTTAAAATCCAAAGAATGACAGTTAGAATGTAAATATAAAAATACATATTACATACCAAGTTTAACAAGCGTAAGCCAATTATGATTCTAATCAATGAATACAGATCTTCTTAATAAACGATTAGAAAAACCCAGAACAGATATGAAACTTCAACTGAATACCAACTAGTTGCAATGCTATTCAAACGCTCCAATTATTACAGTAAGACCTACAAATACCTGCAACTCAAGAAACAGAAGACTTAGGAAGTTGGTTTTTAAAGTCTAACTGAAGATAAGAAAATAATACAATTTGTTTGCAAACTCCTAACGTTTAACTCTAGACTGTTTTATTCTCTGGGACACACATTAATATTCTAGGGAAAAAACAAGAATATGGAAGCACATATACTCATTAGGAAGTCCATATACTCATTAACTATGAAGAGGCCTGCTTCAGGCTGTCACATTTAACAGCTCTTTAATACACAGTTATAGAAACACGCATCTAGAATTCAGATATGTCCTACTTAGATGCATTTCAAGTGCTGGTTGAGGATGAGAAAAGGAAAGAAAAATGAAATAAATCAGAATCTACAATTAATAGAAATGCATCAGGGACATAAGTCAAAAAGGGGTTTAAAACAACACTGCCTGGGTGACATCAGGAACCAAAACACAAATGCTGTGCTCACACAACCAGAAAAGTCAAATCTGCTCATTCCTTTTCGCATGGTTACCTAGAACTCTCTTCCCTATCCCCAAAAGACGCATGACAGCCAGCAGCCTGTGGCATGGAAAAGAGGAGTAGAGAGGCCAAATTCTCCTTCCTTCTCTTGTCAAGAGACAGAAATCAGAACTACCTACCTTGTGTATGTCACAGATTATATCAGGTTGAGTTATACTGAGAAGGTCATTATTGCCTTTCAAAGGCCTGGAATGATCTTTAAATTCATGCCCTCGGAAATCCTCTTCTGACAGGGCATGTTGCTGGATCATGGTACCCATGCCTCCATCCAAAACCATTATCCGCTCCTGCAGAACTGATTCAATTTCATCTCCCATGCTTTTCTGGGAATCTGCTGTAAGAAAATAAATCCAATATTTAAGCTGCTTTGAAATTCCCTACCTATACACTTGCGCAACCTGAGCTCTTCCCATTTAAGAAACAGAATAAAATAACTAATCCTCTACTAAAATCTATCAGTAATTGGTTTACTTCACCTACAGCTCTAATCCCATGATGTCAGGTAACAGCAGCATCTATCTAAATAGAATTAGACTCAATTGGACTTTCATCTAAGTACAGTCACGTGCAGGAACAAGAGTACCAAAAGTTCACAAGGGCATACACCAAACTCTCTATATAAACTTGTCTCCAACAGTGAAAAGTGTGGTAATTTCCACTACAGCAACATTTGAACAGCAAACAGTGCTACACAAGTACAATCCAGAAACCAGTAAATTTCACTTAAAAAAAATTCTACTTTAATTACCTATGCCATAATGACAAAGAGAAAGAGAAATGAACTGAGCAAGCAAAAACAATTCTTCAACTGAGTCTTTCTAGGATTAGAATAGTAAATAAAAATTTTGCACTTCTGTTAGTGAGCAAATGCCAAGATACACCAACAGGTGAGAGCCAGGTTTTATTTTCTTTTGCATAAACACAGCAAGATCTTCTGCTCTGCAACAATACCAGAAAAAAAAACAAATCAGGCAAATCACATGGTAATTATAAGATATTGGACAGGGTAAGGCTAATAATGACTGAAACAGAAAACTGTAGAAATTTCAGAGCTATCATTAGGAATAAAGATGCAGTATTGTAATGCTTTAAGATCCAAACAAAGCCTATCCCAAACATCAAACAAAAAGCCAAAGCTATAATCTGAGACTTTAAAACAAACAAACAAACCAAAAAAACCAGCACAAAACCCCCAAAACGCCCACAAAAGTAATCCTACTTTTCCTCTTCAGAACGTACACAGAATCATTCTGGAACAAAGACACATTCACATGCATATAGGAAAATAATCAAACAGCCTCTTTACCAGAAACCCAATTTACAAGAGTGGGACCCCACTTATCTTTCACAACCACGCAGATGAATGATGAGTTATTCTTCATTTCTCTCCTTCATTCAGTTTAGGCTTACTCACTTTGAGTAAGCACCTGTTTCGCATTTTGGTCATGCACTATCATCAAAACACTTGTAAAAAATGATGATTTCTGAAGCACAAAAACATTTTACGCCTCATTACAACTTACAGTAGTACTTAAAAATCACTGGCAACTGCTAACTGATTTGACTTTTTTTCCTTCTGCAGTCTTGCAATGCAACTTCTGTTTTGACATCAGTTCTGTTAAAAAAGAATACACTGGAAAGAAGATGAGGCCAAGAGTAAAGTATTACAAGGTTACATTTATACCAACACTCTGAAAAAACAGCTCTAAATCAGATGTAGTCTCAGCAAGAAGAGAAGCCAAAGAAAATTTGCTCTATAAGAAGTATAAGGCATTTGAAGGGAGATTAAAATACCAAAACGCAAGCCACCCTCATTTCAAGTTGAAAGTTTTAACACCATGCAGGCAGGCTCAGCAGGTTCTTATACAAGAGGCTTAAACCTACTCACGTTAAACCATCAAATTATTCATGAAAATAAAATCAGTCCTTGAGCTAAAGGTTTTCAGAAGCAAGACCCAAAAAATTGTATCTGAAAGCACGACTGCAATGCAGTCTCCCATGGAGCGCAACTCATGTGCTTTGCAAGAGCAACAACCCAATGAGACATACAAATTAGAGCTCGCTTTTGCCTTAACCGTAGCCTCTAAGTCAACTCCTTGACCCCCAGGAGCTGCAGCCCAAACAGCTGAGCTGGGCCATCGGAGACCTCCCAGAACCAGTCCTCCTTTCTATAGGCTTCTGTCCCTTCTACCTACATGCTTCCCAACTATCTTCTCATACACACTGGGAAGCAAAGACTTACAGTCACCTATATGGTTTTAAATCCTGCACCTCATCTAGTCTGTTTTGCGTTACATACAGCTTGCCTTGCTGAACAGATGCCGCCTCACTGTACAGTTTTCTGCTTGCAGGAGCACAGATTTCTGCCTCATCTCTGCTCCTAGCTCTTTGCAGAGCCTTATTCCAAAGAAGCTTTCCAAATCTGTGCTTCTTCTGCAGCATCTCAAACAGCTGCAGGAAATACAATGGGAATCACGAAGGTGGGTGTCAGTGCCAGAGGTACACAGACTCTACTTTTTACAAATGGATGGCATAGCTCCGAGCCCTCCAAACCCCAATTTACCTGTCCTTGCTTGATAACACTTGACTCTTCTTCCATTAGGAGCCTGCACTACTTGAAGTCGTGCTCTGGCACACTGATGATGCAATTTTCAATGCAGAGAGGTCCAAAACAACCCCAGATAAGAGAGAGGATCGATTCATAAAGGCATGCTAGAAAGTGATGAACTCTGACCTTGGGAGAAAAGCAGGGAGGATGCTGGGAGTCAGCTCTGCTAAACAAGTACCATCATCATAATTCAGCATTCAACTCATGTAATTTCCCTCTCCAGCACAGACAGAGCGCAAGAGATTGTTACAGAATAAATGAAAAAAATTTCAGAGAAATTTCTAAGCAGGAAAAAATCAGGCCAGCCTTCCCCCCCCTCCTTTTTTTTTTGTTTACAAACCCTGCTCCTACCTCTGCTCAGCCAGAAGCTGATGAAAAATTTATTTTATAAAGATCATTGGTGAGCTTTGGGAAACGGATTTCCTCTTCCGTTCGGAAGCGTCCAGGAGAAAAACTGCCTCTACAGCTATAATAGAAATAGTATCAAACCAGCGGTGCTAACAGGACCCAGGAACAGTTACCTTGATTTTACACTCTACTAAAACTTAAAATATAAAGTGCATTACCACAGAGTGTTCTAGGGCTGGAACTAGTTTAGCAGGCAATACCAAGACAGAACAAAAGTGACTCAACAGCATTGGCTTAAAAGCCAATGGGATACAGAATGCAGAATAAAAAATCCTAATACCCTACTTTACTTCCCCAAGGTAAACACTCTGGCTTGAGATCACTTAACAAGGGAATTACTAGTCTGGAAAGGAGAAATTAAAACAGCTACAACTTTTACCTCTTGTAGATGTTTCCAAGTAAGTTTGCATAGCACACAAAGTGTCCCTCTGGTACGGCTGTTCATCCCTAGTCAGTCTACTGCTAACAATTATAAACTGTGCCTAACGTGTAACCTAACATGTAACCTAACATTTTCACTGTAACATAACATTTTCACAATGCGGCAACTAAACAACTCAGGACATAAGGCAAGATGATATTCCTTCACCTCCTTATCCCAACCCATATACAGGCCATATATGCAGAATTGAAGGGATAAATGAACACGACTTCAAAGCTTGCAATACGCTTAAAACCACATTTTTCTGATGCCTGCAATGATTCTCAAAAGGTGGGGGTTTTTTATTTATGCACTTCTATTAAAAATTTAGTCTACTATAAAATAGTCTGGCACACTTGGAAAGGAATAAAGGATTACAAGTTCCTTCCAAAGCTTTTAACAAGGATCAACCCAGCTGTAACAGTATTATAGTATTTGTGTCACATTAATATAAAGGAACACAAATTGAAGAATAACTTCAGGAGAGGAGTTATAGGCACTTACAGTATCCCCCATTTCCTAGGTTGACCAGGTCCTGTCCTAACAGGCAACAGGGCCAACCCACACTTGCACATCCTAATTTAGTAAACCAGCATTGCTCCACACCAACTCCAAGCATGTTTCTCCATCATTTAAAAAACTGTTGTGCAGCATGCAGAAATTACAATAGTGGCTAGAAAGGATTCTCCTGCTATCAGCCTGCCACGGACAGCTCACGACAACCTTAGCGTTACGTGCTGTTTAATTAATTAAATCTTCTTCAACTGGATGTCTTCTGGCAACACTAAGAGATTCATGAACTGTAGCAACAGATGACAGACAGGTCCTCTTCAACAGTGGGCAGCAGCACCCTATCCCTAAGTTATTTGCTACCCTGCCTATCCAAAGAGCAAAGCACTGGATTTTACCACTTCACCTTGGGTACCTATGTGCATCTTGCCAATGTTTTCTGTGTCAGCATTTGTCTTAAGAATCATTCAGGTCTTCCACAACAGACAGACAGACACTTGCGTGGCTGATACATTTACAAAGTTAGCTTGCAAGGCAAACAACGACCACAAAAGTCACTGAAGTCCCAGAATAACAGAGGAGGCTTATTAGTTGTGTCCACCGTCTCTACCTAAACATGCAAATCCCAGGCTCAGACAGCTTCCTGTGTTATAACCACAACCGTCCATCTCCCAGCATTAAACTACTCAGAACAGATTATTATTCATTACAGGCAGGAACCATCAGGAAACAAACCAGCCTCCAGACCACCACAGTCTTGCTTTGTGGCATGTCCTGCACTGAAAGGGTAAGGAGAAGCACTTCGCTCAGCCTCCCGATGGCCTGCTCCAGAACACAGGTCTTTTGCATCACTGCCAGATGTACACACCATCACCTATTGCCTTCTGCCTGTTCAGTGGGGCTCCACAAGCAACCCCGGCACGCAATTTTTGTGGTCATCTGAGAAGAACCTTCCTCCAGCTGCCACCACTTCTCAACCTGCTACTGAAACACCCTCCCGTGTCTCCCACTTCAGCCAAACCCCTTCGGTTCTGCAGCAGCAGGGCGGCCGCTAGCCATGGCTTGACCCCAAGTGGCATGTGAAAAAGAGCAGGGTGAGTCAACGGCTTCTTTACCAGAAAAATCTGGAAAAAACCTCAGACCACAAAAGCTGATTGTCAGCGTGTCTGACAAGCTGAGGGACGCAAGCCTAAGCTTAAGTACACACTCAGCAGCAGACATTCCCTCAGAAATTAATACTAAAAAGTGAAGCGTTCAGGATCTGCGCGGGTAGCAGCACTGCTGAAAGCAGACACCGACAGAACTGTCCATTTAAAAATACAGTGTCAACTAGCTGCGAGTTTTACTTCCCCTCCCCAAAAACTTCTCTTTAACCCGCGAAATGGCATTCTTGGCTTGGAGCCCCGGAGCACACCCACTCCCCACCACCAAGCCGCAGCCTCTCACGCACTTGGGTGGGTTGTTGTTTTGTTTTGTTGCTTTGTTTTGGTTTTTTTTTTAAATTTTATTTTTTCCGGCTTAACTGCGTCCGACGGGGCGGCGCGGGTGCCCCTGCAAGCTGCGCGGTACAGCGAAGCCTGCTTCAAGGCGCCGCCTCAGCCCCGGAGCGGCCCTGCAACCAGCGCCCGTATTCCCTACCGCCATCGCCGCCGGGGCCGGCCGCTCGGAGGCCGGTCGAGCGGCCAGGCGCGGCTCTCACAGAACTTTTAAACGCTGCGAATAACGGACACCCCTCCGCCCACACACACCCCCAACCACCACCGCCCCCCTCCCGCCCCCCTCAGCGCTCGCGTCCGT
>VYZM01006847.1:255486-290145 GCA_013398915.1 Dromas ardeola
CCTAACGCGCGAGCTCCGCCCAGCGCGCGGGCAGGAAGCGCGGGGCGGCCCCGCGCGGGGCGGCCGTTGCGGCCGTTGGGGCGGGCTGTGGGGGGGAGGCGGTGTCCACCGCCTGATAGACACAGAGTCGCTGCCCGGGGGGAGACCTGCGGCGTTCGGGGGGCCGCCGCTTAGCAGGCTGGAAGCTCCCCCCAGGGGCGGGTTTGTTCTCCTTCAGCGGCCCGAGGATGGCGGCAGTGAAGCGTAGGGCTGGACGGGGAAAGGAAGGCCTGGTCTTCTGACTGACCGTCCTGACGGGAGATGCCGGTACCCCGGTAGCTGCTGGGCGATACTTTAGCCGCTAGGCAGGGCAGAACCAAATGGGTTGTCCCGTCATTGTGGGAAGTTGGGGCGGAAAGTAGGTCTTTATAGTGCCAACAACACTGGTATTGCAATTGAAGAGTAACTTAGCATGGAGAGGAAACAGGCAAATGCACCTTACATAAACTGGAAATCACTCCTCCCAGCGCTGCGTGGATGCTTGTTACTGGTGTGTAAACCTGGAAACAAGTTTATGCTAAAGGAATCGAGCAAATTGAGGCACAGACACATAAAATGTGTCTTATTTTGACATAAGAGTTTCACTTCTTTTCCATAGTCCATGATGGTATGTCCTTTCAACTTCTTATCTGAGGACTCACGTTTTAAAAGAAAGAAGTACCTGCAGAGCAGCCTCGCAAACATTACAGTGTGCACAGGGAACGCTTGCTTGCCAAGAGTCAGAATAGCTCAGGGGAATAACGTCTGCACTCATTTATAAGTGCTAGTAATTCAGATGCCAGTAGTAAACACGAACAGCATTGTCATTTAAACTAGTTCAGTGTTCAAAATATGAAAATTAAAAGGAAGTCTGTAAAATGGATTATTGACCGGCCTTTCCTGTTTTCCTTGGCTGGTTCAGTAACTTAAGCTCGCAAAGCAAGATGTAGAGGCCGCTGGTTCTGTGTTAACAGGAATGAACTGAGCTTGCTTCCCTCCTTCAGGTGCCAGGGCCTTGGCTCTGGGCAGCAACGAGAAAGCCTTTTATCAGCTCAGAGTATGTGTTGCTACATGTACCATACTTGCTTAATAATGTCTTCTGCATTTTCCCTGGAAAAATTTTAGGAGACTCAAAATGAGTTAAAAGCCATTAGTGTAGATGATTCCTGGAGGCTAAATGTGAATTCTCGAATTTTCTTTTGAGCCACAAAGCCATTTGGTTACAAGCCCTTCGAATCCAATGTGATCTAGGAACTTTTATAATCAACTGTCACTTTGGTCAATGGTGATGCAATGACATAAAAAATGTAGCATTATGTTCAAATAATATATATGTCAAATTCAGCTTCAAAAAAAATACAGGCAGGTTACAAATCAAATAGAGAGTAGTCCAACTTCAGAGCCCATGTAGAGGCCATGCTCCAGTTTTGAATGCCAGGAGACATTGCTGAAGAGTGGACCTTGCCTCTTGGAAAACCATTGCAGTGGTCAGCCCAAGCTCCCACTACAAAAATGTGTCCCAAAATTCCAGTGTACGACGCAATGGTCTGGAAACCCATAAACTTTAAATGCCTGACAACAGAAGTGGAATACACTAAACAGAAGCAAAAGTCAAGTACTCCTAGAGACTGCTTAATTTTATCACTTTTCCACATATTTACGGGTATTACAGAGATGAGCCGTGCTTTGAGAAACATCCATTAAGGGATTTTAGGGTGTGTATTTCCTTGCTTGACTTTCTTCAACCTCCAGCCTTTCTGTCATGCAACATAACACACTGAAAATTTTCTCTGGCAGCACTTCTAGGTAAAAAGCTCACTGTCTCCACAGCTGCTTTGTGGCGACAGATCTTTGTACCGCAGCTCAGCATGTCCTTGCGTGTGCTGATGCAGTTGTTTGTGTAACTGCTGCAAAGTGGGTCAGTGGGGGGGGGGGCGAAGCTGAAAATTTGAAAGTGCTTCTGAAAAGGATCATTTCACACATCCCATTTACCCTGCAGTTTCACAACCAGTTTGAGCCAGTTTGCGCAGCACAGTCCCAAATTCCACCCTGTGCCATCCTCATATTTCCGCGCTTTTCCTTGTGTGGGTGCTAGCCCTCAAACACAATTCTTCCTTAAAGCTCAATTTTCAGTGAGAACAGGTCGCTGATCCAATTTGCCTGCAGCTGAACGGTCTCCAGAGCTGAGGAAGGAGCAGCAGCAGGAAGAGAGGGCAGCAGCCGCCCAGCCTCAGACTGTGTTTAATCTGCTTGAGTAACTGGAGTTTTACAGACAACGGAATGAGCACAGCCGAGGCAAGATACACTCCAGAGGCTGAAGGGAAGAGGAATGAGTGGTTAAGGGTAGCGATTATTAAACCTGATCATCCAACAAAGGACTATCAACACAGAACTTCAGCCTTAATGTGTTTTGTAGTGCTAGAGTATCTCTGTACCCTTTTCTTGGTTTAGTTTCAGTGATGACAGTACTATGCAGTACTAAGAGTCCCGGTGTGTGTCCCAACCCCAGGGCTGCTGCGCATCTGCAGTTACCAAGATTTTTTAACTCTTTCTTTGAGAAGCTCTAATGCATGGTGTGTTTACAGGAAACCTTCAAGGATTTGCTGTGAGCATGCCCTTAAGCTTGAAAAGTGCTTTTTCTTTGTCTTACGGAGTGTTGTTCTTATTTTACTAAATTAGGCTGTCAAAATGCCGTTCCCTCTCATACCTTTAGAGTAACACCAGGAAAAGCTTAGGGTTGCTGGGAGCAATGGAGTAAAGGACGGGAGAACGCAAAGGTGCCATCATTTCCATGTCTAAGAAACCTGCCCTTAACACTTCTGGGAATGAGTCCTATTTAAACATCAGTTGCAGACATAGTATCATGCTGAACAGAAAACATCTGCCATCATGCTGAGAATCCTGGTTTCTGAAGGTGCTTATAAGTGGTGCTCCAATGAAGTTAACATCTTCAGGATTGCAACAGGATTAAACTACTAATCCAAATTAATATACTTCGCAAAAAAACAATAGTAATCTTTAAATCAGATCGGGTTCTGGTATTTCAAGTATATTTGAAGGTTTTTCAAATTACTGTTTTCTCCAGCTCCTCCCACACATGGCTAAACTCTTGTAGATCTTTTAAAACCAGGTAGCGTTTGCAGCAAAGCAAGCCATCTTCGTATTTTCTTTTTTTTTTTCCCCAGTGCTAAGAGTCTGATTCCCTAGTTTGTTACTCTACTTGCACACCTGTGTATTCAAATGGTATACTCACCTTATGCGTGGGTAAGATCAAACACATGGGTTTAGCACACTCTCTTAGCTTTTGGGTATGTGTTTTAGATACCTCCATAATATTAATGACAAAAACATGCCTTTCATTCACATATTATCTGCCTTTATTCCTGAGGATGCAGTTCCCAATGGACTATTCACATAATTAATCCTTATTTAAACAAGAACAGTGGGATTATTCATGTTACTAAGGAACAGTCGGATTTCAGAGGATTATATCCGAGTGAGGCATTCGCAGCACCATGCAGGAATCTGAAAAAGAAAACAGATTAATCTGATCTCAGAGCACAGCTCTTGGCACTCTGTTCTGTAAGGTTACTTACCACTTGCGCTATTTTGCTGCAGCTGGATTCTTGCCCTATTTCGGGTGACTAAATTACGTCACTTGTTTTTTATTTTTAGAATTTCCTCTGTGCTTAAGAATTACTATTTCTATTTAATAATTAATTTTCTAGCCCCACAACATAGATACAAATTATTTGTTCCATTTAAGTCAAATAATGATGTTAACATTTCTATTCCAGGATCAAAATATTACCAGAAAACAAAAGAAAGCCGATTGTTTCAAAATCAATTCAAAGCACAATCCAAATGCCAAAATAGCCTATTAAACATACACAGCTTAGAGCAGTATCAACAAATATATTCTGCTTACCATAGAACAGATTTTGGACTTCACTACTTTAAAAAAAGCCTAAAGTCTCCATCACAGTGAAAACAAACACCCTAAAGTGAACTGAATATAACCTTTTGCACCTTTTTAGAGAATCTGTGTTGATCAAAAAGGGTATAAATGCCCAGAGGGGCTGAGGCACAGGTATGAAGAGGACTGGGAATTCAATAGGGGGTGTTGTCCTACAGCTTATCCATACTGCTGTGCAAGGCAAACTGTGTCAACTGCTTTCAATTTATTACAGGTTTCATAGGATTATGAAGTTTTGCAGCATTTTTAAAACCTTCAGGATGCACCTTTCAGGCATCCACATCAAATCCATGGAAGAGAGAGGAGGAACCACTGCAGGCTTGCCAGCTGCCCTGTGACAGCGTGGGGAAGTGGGCAAAAAGGGCCAGGACACATGCAGCTAAATGTGTGCACCAAGGAAAACCTGCTCAATACTGAGCTCTGGGAGTTAGAAAACATTTTGCCTTGGATGTGGATGAGATTCCCAGCTCCTTTCTCCCTGTTAGCACGGCCTGCTGAAGTCTGAGTTGCATTGCCCCTGCCCAGGTCAGCACAGTATCTGCCCTGGATCAGTCAGGACTGGTTACAGAAACAAGTTTCTGAAGGTACCTGCTGGTTTCTTATATGCTGGCAGAGCTTCTTGCCGATGTTGCCAGACATCCCCAAGCTGAGGGGCTACAGCAAGCCATTTATGAAGTTCTCCATTCAACAGAGACTGCCTCAAAAATCAGTCGAGGCTGCAGGGCTCACCTTGGGAAGGAGAACTGGAAGGTCTTGGTGAGTAGGCGTGAGGGTGACGGCAAAGCAGGCAGGAGCGGTAACCTCACAGGCAAGGAGGCGATCCCGCAGCACCTGAACAAGAAGAGCAGGTCCAGCGATGCTACCAGGTTCAGCCCACAGTCCAGTGATCAGTAGGTAATCCATAGCAACGAGACAGGGCCACAGTCAAGGAAGTCTTGTAGACTAAGCAAGGCGTAGTATACATACAACATAGCTCAAGAAAGGAGCAAGGACGAGGGCCTGAGTTAAATGCATGTCCATGGCTACTGGGTGGGAGGTACAGGGCAGGAGGTCTGATATGCCGTGGGCAATTGGAGCCTGCTGGTGTTTTTAGGGCCTTACCAGTAGATAGACTAGCTCAGGGATAGAGAGACAAGAAGCTGAGGGAGACTATCAGAGCACAAGCCCTAGGCATACTTTTGCCGCCAGTGCACTATAAATGGGATCATGCTCCACCTGGCAAGCACATCAGTTTGTGTTAACACAGCTTGAGATCTATGAAAGTGTGCCTAATAAGGAGGATTGTAGAAGGGTTTGGCTGACTTGGAAAGCAGGACAACATAAGAAGTACAGACATAGCCAAGTAATGCAGCCATCTGCATCCTGGTAGCGCTGATGTAGCACAACGGAGCAGAGAGCAGGGACATGCGCTGGTCATACAACATGCGAGCGACATTGGAGAGCTTCCAGCAGTGCTCCTGGCTGCCAGTCATGACTCCATTTCAGAGAGCGAACAGCCTCTATTAATATAGCTTTCTGTCATTGCACGTTGAACCTTTTAAGATTTTTTGCAAGGGCAGAGGGAATCCTTCTGTGTAAAATAAATACCATGAAATACCAGCGCCCTACTTGGTTTTCTCTGTCTTACACATACAAACAATCCTGTATGGTATAAACTACCTGTTAGAAAAGCATGGGTTATAGGCAATTCCTTCAAAGGACTTTGAAACCACATGGTTCGTTCAATTTGTTTTAAAGCCTAACCCGCTAGGTTTCCACCCTTTGTGAAAACTGCCTATGATCACGGACATAGCAGTGACATTTTCTCTACCCTTTCTACAGGCAGTCACAATCTCCTCTTTCTTCAAAGTGGTTTGGGCAGTGCTATCCCCTCTCATGTGTTCAATGAAGAAACAGAGAGGGGAGCAGGAAGCTGATGAGGTCAGGAGCAAGGAGGCAGGGGACACGGATTTGAGTCCCAGACATGAGGTAGAAAACAAGTTTAAGGAACCAGTTCCAGAAGTATGAACCGTTCTAGAGAACTGCTTTTGCTGGAAATACTAAATGTGAATAAAGAAAATTGTTTTCAAATCAAAATATTAAATTAAAGAAATACGCAAGTGGTATAAAAATATAAACTTACCAGAAAAAACCCTTAATACTGAAAGTCTTGCATCTCTTAAGATATGAAGAAATACTCACAGGTGGTATTGGTCCTAAATCTTGCCAAAGCTTCAGAAATTAAATTGTGAGGAAGAAGCAGACTCTTGCATCTGCAAGCAGTAACCACGGCATGAACAAGAGACGCTGACAGGAACACTGCTCTAGGGCAGAACCTTTCTTTTGTTATCAGTAATACAAATTTACATTAAAGCAAACATGCCCAGAGTGTCCTTTGTCACCCCAAAGGCCTAATATTTCTACCCTGTGGTTACTTAACACCAGTCAGGTCTTATTCTTTGGTTAGTTTTCAACATGGAAGTTAAAAGTTTCTTCTGTAGTCCATGGTCTACAATAATTCCCTTTGATTTTCTTTTTTTCTTGACAGCTCTTTTTGCCTTGTCAAACTAAAAGACATACTTTGTGGGCTTAACACTTGTAAAGCCTAAAACGTATTAAGCAGTCTAAGATCTGCTGACAAGTCCTCAGAAGCCTCTATTAGCAGCGCTACATCCCATCCAGCATTTTCCAAGTAGATTTCCCAGCTGTTCCTTAGGTCAGGATTAGTCTTTATACACCGTACAGCCCCTCCTGTAATACAGTCTCTGTCAATGACTTGAGCTTGTAGGTACCGTTAGAGGGCTGCAAGAGAAAGTACATCTGAGTCTTGATGTATATTCTGGCATGTGAAAATACTGTGTATTACCCTCCCCTTTTCTTCTCTCCCGTTTGCACTTGGAGACGCATGCGGGGCCGGTACGTTGGTAGCTGGCAAAGCCACCAGGAGGGTATGAAGAGGGTATGAGCTGCAGAGTAGGTTAATCAGGCATAACTCTCCGCTCCTCTCTTTGCTGTATAGAGCTAAACTCGCTGCAAGTACCTGGATTTTGATGCCAGAAAGTGCTGGTGGAATAATCTGTGGTTTATATCTTCATTTTCTATGTGGTACTCAAATGTCTTTCCATATACAGCTGGTGGCTGGAGAGGCATACTATCATCCCTGTCTATTGAAGGGTCTAATAAGTACTCCAGGAGTAGTGGGTAAAGCTAAAGATATTAAATAAAACCAAAGGGAATAATACTTTATTTATTGCCTTAGTACAAATCAAGAATAACTGCATTCTGATCAAGTAGAAATAAAGTGTCTCCCTTCAAAATGTGATTCAGGGGAGCCTTGACTTCATTAAACTAGATTTAAGTTAACATCTCCAGTCAGGAACAGTTAAGCTCTAAAGGACAGCTGTTCCAAGCGGGAAAAGGGCAGTCGCAGAGAGAGCTTGGTGACTGCATTAAAAGGGAAAGTAGGGAGCTGTCGCCTCAGAAAAGGCCAATGAGTGGCCACTGCTAAAGACAGTCCTGTCTGCAGCGTAACTCTTCAATTAAATGCCACCACTGTAAAAAGGGTAATGACTTTGAGCCAGGTGTTGCCATAAGGAGCTATTCCAAAAGGACTTTGGCAGAATATTTATTCCCCTTTGGCTATTCCCGTCAATTGTCCTCTGCAGATATGGCCAACTGGGCCATCTGGGTTCTTAGTCTGGCTTGAAGAAGCAATGAGTCTTACAAAAAATCTGCCCAAGCTCCCAGAAGAGGGAGAGTGGCAAGGCGGTCAGCTGGGGGCAATCATAAATGAATGTTGTCAGGTTTTCTCACTGAAGTAAAATTAAAAAGCCAGTGATTCATTTTTGATGGAAGGAAGGGTTTTGCATAATCAAAATATTTAATTTGGAGCATATTGGGGCCAGTCTTCTTAAGTTTAGGTGGCTGATAGAGATGTATTGATTGTTAGGCAGAAGAATGAAGAGTATTTAAAAACGGGTTGACTTTTTTTTTTCATAAAGTTTGCATTTGGTTTTTTGCCACAAGCATAATTTCAGGTTCTTACAATTGCATATGCAACTCTGTTCAAATGAAAAAATGGGAAAAATGAAATATAATACAATAGCTAAAGAACATAATGATACTTTTACATTGTTATTTGCGTATCAAAATATGAACATTTCAGCCCCTTCTTCCTCAAGTCACTACAGCTAATGACACAGTTGTTATTTCTGAGTAGCAGAAGTGTTTGCAGGGCAGTACGGTTGTTGCCAGCTTGCTGTGCCACATCAGGCTTTGTCACCTTCGCTTAGCAAATAACAAAGCTAAAAGTTAGAACTGTCACGGAGCGCTGTCGCTAGACGGTGCACAGATAACAGCAAGACTGTTATTCGACATGCTGCACAATATTACATTCTGTGTCTTTGGTTTAATCACGATGTCAGTAGACAGGACCTGAAGGATGTGGTGTCCGACAGCATTGTGTCTGCCACACACATTCATCATGCTCACCCAGACATCCACCAAACGTTACTGGGTGTCTGATTTGCATTTAAATAATCAGGTTAGCTAAAGAGTTTGTTAAAACTGTGACTAGGGTTTTTTGGTTTTTTGTTGTTTTTTTTTTATCTCACGGGAAGGTAGGATTTCCTCTCTCTTGGATTGCCTGCCTTTTGCAAGCATTCTTCAGAAAGCTGGCATCATGTCCATATGAGGAAAATAGGATTATAAATTCTGGCAGGTTAAGTGTAAACAGATAATAAGTGAAACCAAAAAGACTTTGAGGAACAGTTTGCAGAAGATAAAAGAACAAGCAGTAAACCTTTTTTTCAAGCATATCCAAAAGCCTGCTGGAGAATTTATAGGAACAGTAGGTCCCACTGAGAGGAATACAAGAAGAGCTCTCAGAGAAGATCTTGCTTTAGCAGAAAAACAGACTAAATTTTTGGCATCGGTGCACAGTGTTTCATAAGTTCCTGAGGTACAAATTACTGGCACCTCAGAGACTCTTCCTGGCTCACATGGCCACACGCTGCCTTGCTTTTACATTTTCCCACTGCTGGTGACTCTCAGAGCCAGGATACAAGTCGGAGCAAGATGTTTGATACAGCCATTCTGTGTTTTTCTGCGCTGTTGTGTGTTGGGGGTTTTTTATTATATTGATTTGGTGTGACAGTTTAGTCCCACAGTTTAGTTAGCAAACATTTCCCTTCCTTCACTCTTGATGGCAGACTCGCTGAGCCTGAAACAGGAGACACTGTGCTTGTGGTCTGCCACCAGAGCTCTTCTGTACCAGAGCTTCTCACACAAGTAGCCACTACGCAGTTGGAAGGCTTCAGCTCAGGAGAGCACATACGATAACCACCCCTCCTGAGGACAGTGTTCCAGGGCATTTTTCACTTAAAGCATTAATAGGTATCGAAGGGAAGAAAGTTTCCAGGAATGGGGGCCAAATAAACCAGCCAGGTTTTGGAACAGAACAGCCAGGAGCAAGTAGATGAGGGATGGATGGGTGTTAAAATAGCCTCAGGACATTTGCCCCCTCAGGACACTCATCCAATATATGTGATTTCCAAGTAATTAAAGCAGTATGTTGATAATCAAATTTGTGCAAAGCAGTATTACAAATGCTAATGAAATTTCCCAAACCCTAGCAGATTGGCAGAGGAATTTCTTTTGAAGCTTAGAATATGAAACCCTAGTCACGCTCACATACGGAAAAGACTGGCCTTGTCGTTTAATGTAGTGCTCTTACTTTATGAGGGAAACGCGCGGTATTCCTAGCACTGCCTCAAGGCTTGTTGTCTACACATAAAGGTTCTTTTGTTTGGAATAATAAAGGAGTTCTAGAGAAAGTGCATGGCTGGGTCCCTAATTCCACAGATTTACAATCACTTTAAGGTAATGTAAATACAGGCTGCTGTTGAAAGGGATAATCTACTGTTCTTAGCACCCTGGATATGCATTCTCAGCCAGCACGGGAACCAGCCCAGGGAACTCTTCTATTTATACGTAAATGGGATCATGGAAAAAGTGGATAGACTTGTCCTTTGTGGTGGCAGCCCTCACCTTGGCTTAAAATTAGAAAGGAATCACAGATTTTAAAAAGAGACTAATATAAAATAAAATCCAGTTTAGAACAGTCAGTTTTTCTATGTAAAAATATTTGGTCTGAAACAAGTAGAATCTCACCAGAACATGCTACCAGCTATCTGTAGTGCAGGCTTTACCCTGGTGAAGCAGCTCCTTCGATACGCCTGACATTTGAATGTTCTGACGAATGTTCTGAACACAACCGGAAGGTAGACTGATGCACAAGCAAATAAGCGCAGAGGTTGTTAACCATAAAACTTCGGAAAGCGAGACATGGGGAATGCACAGTTATTTCAGTTATTCTGAAACCTTGTTAATATTTACCAAGAGAGTAAAACCTTAGTGACCAGTGAGGTTGAAGCAACACTAGCAACGGTCATACTGTATAATCATAGTAGGTATTGCGTATTTGATATTTGAGCATTTTTGGCATCTCTGGGGATGTTGGGATGCTTTTCTGAATCTTAAAAGAGCCTTTGGGATGCTTTTTGTGTAATACACTGAAATGTTCCGGCCACAACAGCACCACCTCCTCTAGTGCTCTGTCTCCAGATGTAGGGAAGATTTTTCAGCCATAAATCCCAACATAACACAATAATTCAAAGACCACTGAGCAGTTTTCCCTGGTAAGAAATAAGTTAGTCAGGAATCCAAAGCACGGGCATACTGTGCTAAATTTTCACTATGCTGAACTTACAGCTGCTTTAATGTCACTTCCTAGTGTAACAAGCGGAGAGCCAGATCTAATAATTTTTACTTTGTGCTCAAGATAGGGAAACGAAGCACATGCTTTCTTGTTTGATACTTCCTTAAAAGTAATTTTCATACAGATTATTCCCTGCTTTCTTTATTTTTATCAGACTTTCACTGACTTTGTTCCTTTATTCTTTTGAAGAATGACCTCAGGCTTGTTCCTCTCTCAGAAGTCTAGAGCTCCATAGGACACCAAGAGGCACAGTCCCACTGAAGAAGATGAGGACCAAGGACTTAGATTTGGCAAAATTAAATGATGAATGTTCTTCAAAGAAGTATGACCTCTTATCTAAGTATTACTTTCTCATCTAAATATTGCTGTAACTGTTTGTAGAAGCACACCAAAAAATACTGACACCGTTAGCAATGCTGGAGGCACGCTCCTAAGGGCCTGTTCCTATAGAATCATAGAGTGGTTCAGGTTAGAAGGGACCTTAAAGGGCAGGGACACCTCCCACTGGACCAGGTTGCCCAAAGCCCCATCCAGCCTGGCCTTGACCACTTCCAGGGATGGGGCATCCACAGCTTCTCTGGGCAACCTGTTCCAGTGCCTCACCACCCTCACAGTAAAGAATTTCTTCCTGATACATAATCTAAATCTACCCTCTTTAAGTTTAAAATCGTTACCCCTCGTCCTATTGCTACACTCCCTGATAAAGAGCAATGATCAAACAATTACTTCCTGACAGAATTACTCTCAACCACAAGCCATTTAAATCAAAAAAGGAAACTGCTAACTTTCCAAATCCAGCTGCTAACCGCTATTTTCCTCCTTCATTAAAACCACTTGTGTCTGGGATAACCTCTACAAACACCAGGAGCTACCTCCAAGAAGCGGGCAAACTGAACAGGTTGTTCTGATGAAAATACAAGCCGCTAGGAGCAGCTCCGATCCAAGCCTTTTGTGGCCAGTAGGTAAGAAAAGAAGTGCTGGAAACTCTATATATGAAGAAAGGAGGTATGAAGGTAGCTCAGAACTGCAACACTGTTTTCTGCCTGCATCAGTGCTTTTCTGAAGACCAGTGACTGAAAATGATTACTACAAAATCAAGATTATCTTGGCAGGAAGTTTTTCAAAGAATTGTTGTATCCATGTAAAGTCATAGAAGACATCTGTATTACAGTCATGAAAGCAATTTAAAACCTTACTGACTTTTTTGAATTTTAACTTATTCTATAACCTTCATTCACACAATCATCAAAACAATGCTGTACCTTCACCTGTTGAACCTTGATTTGGCCCCTGTGATGGGTACATTCATTACCTTGGGATCAGTTCTTGTGCTTTTATATAGTAAAAGCAGTTTGCTGCCAGTATTGCGTAGACAGAAAATGCTATGGAAGCCATTGATTCCGAGTGTAAACAGAATGATTCTACAGAAAAATACAAATGCCACCTACTAAAAATGGAGCCTTAGAGGAAAAGGAAATCTCTCTGTTAAATCCATTGCCCTGGAACTTGACCACAGAATATTTTAAAAAACCTTGAATTTTACTCACTTCATGGTAAAATAATACAGCTTACTTATTTAATCTAATTACCCTAAAAATAACTGATGCTTGGAGAAATAGTTTTATGATAAATCTTTTTTTTTTTTTTACGTGAAAGACATTGAACTAATAAATATGGTATAACATTTTTAGGCAAGTATGAGTGGGTAATTAATGCCTGCAGCTCTCTGCCACTGCTTCTGTTCACTCTACTTCAGAAATTAGAAACCTGATATGGGAATGAAAAAATTACTTTGCAAAAGTCTTTTTTCTTGCTGCTGATAATGTTATCTCACACATGCTTTGATCAACAGAACATTTAGCTAAAGGAGGAGTTTAGAAGTCTCTTCCATGCTATTAAAAATAGGAAGAATATCACAGTATAAAAATTAGCAGGTAGAGAACATGAATGACACCCAATAGAAGTGTCAGATATAAAGTGTCTCTGTGCCAATTTTTAGCATAATCTTGCCTGTAGCACTGAGATTTTGCTTTTGTGCCATGTTTGGAAGCTCAATGTTTTATTCTTCCAGCTGCATTAAACTGTGACAGTGAGAGATATACAGATTTATTTTTCAATAGGATTGAGCTTGCCCAGCAGTCATTTAGCTGCAAATGCCCTTGCTTTAAGGCAGAGCTTCCCGACTTAGTTTGTGCAGGCACTGTCATCACAAAAAGAGATGGCACTGCACCATGGCAGTATCAGCAGTGGCAGCAGCAGCTTCTGGGTGTGCGCAAGGCTGCGCTTGCGCTATAGGAAATGTGACCGTAGCCCTAGTATTTTTCTAAGTCCTCTGCTGGCCTTTGTACACAAGGTGGAGAAGGAAGAGGTATTTGGTCATTGCCTGTCTCCTCTGGGATTGTTTTGAAATTGGACCTTATCTGCATTTGAATTTGAATCATTCATAGATTTCAAAGCAAAGGCCAGTGAAAGCATCATTACATACTTAATATTTGCACACGAGTAAAGAGACAGAGAGAGAAAAGTTAAGGCCAACATCTTCAAAAGCATTACTGTCCAGGTCTCATTGAAATCAATCTAACCTAGAAGTTTAACAAGCTATGGACATCTGTGCTCAGGTGGCTTAAATGGAACCTCTGTCCCACTCATTCTGAGCTCCATCTCACTTCATGAGGCCATACCTGTCCCTCCAGCACCTAGCGACTGTTGTTCACACAAACACAGTGTATAGAAATGCATGACATACTTTTTGAACTTTAGCAGACTGAAACCTCCTTTAATGTTCAGAAGTATTTCCAGTTCTTGGAGAGTGATTCTAAGTGATTGCCAGCGATTGCCAGAGTCTCATAAGGTTTTGAAAAGCAGACTTTATTTAATAGGCACATAATTGCTTTAATAGCACTGGACTGCACAGCTCACTTCACCATTTGTAAATGGTTTTGTTTGATTACTTTGCATTTCCTCAGTGTCGGTAGGATTCAAGTAAAAAAGTTACTGCTTTTACTTCTCTATCATTTCTCGAGATGGAAAAAAAAACAGTACAACAACTAGCGCACAGGAGCATAATACAGACAGAACTGCCTGCGATCCAGGAGAAGTCAAGACAAACTCTAATTTGAGCACTGAACAGTAAAAGCTGCAAGACAACCACGCTACGTTTGCTCAGATGGGATTTTGCATTGCGCAGGATAGAGATGAATGTTGCCCACTAATGCAACAAGCAACTGGCTTGCTTATACTGAGAAACAAAGATTGCTCAACACAGACAAGAATGAGGGTTTCAAAACAAAACAGCTCACATGAAATTATCTCGCTTAATATTTCTGATTATAAAAGTTGTACTCCCTCAGCTGTAAAAGTTAAAGGCTTAAAAGAAAAGTACTGCTTACAGAACTCTAAACCTGCAATTTAATCAGCTTTTCAGCTTTTCCCCCCTATATTACAATTCTTTGTGATAAAAGAAAACCATCTTTAGGAGACAAAAACATAGCATTCTACATTATTTTCACAATTAAGTGCTTATTTGGTTGGTATATTTCTTCTCTGAAAAACTGCATTTTAATATTTTATTAAATTCCACCAGTAGAAGCATACAAAATCAGAAATCACTAGAGGAAAATAATATTGCTCTATGAAAGAAAAAAGCATGACTTCTAACATAGTTTTATGAACATCGTAAAAGAAGCACATATGGCATTGAAGCATTTTGAAAATGGAGAAATATTTAGTGAGTTTCAATGTTCTTAAGTTTTACATTCTCTTTTCTGAATGGATATTTCCAAAGCTAATATCTTGCAGGTTTTTTTAGTATATTTTCTAGCATTGTATAGGACAGACAACCTAAAACCAACAATGCAGAAATCTAGCGTGCTGCACACTTTAATATACACTAGTTACTAGCACTTTACACTGACGGTACCTATTGTATTTGTAAAACTCGTTTTTAAATCAGCTCGTCAAAGCTTTTGAGAAGCAATCTGGGCAATAACGTGGGTATTTTTAGTGTCTACCATGAATATGGCCAATTACAGAATCAGAGGTCGCTCTCTCCATACAGTGCTGATGAAAAAGAGGTGTAATCCAGAGCCCCAGGCACAGAACCTGGGCCGGTGTACGGAGGCATTCTCTTGATGCAGTACTGAGCCTGCTCAGGAGGCAGCTCTCGACGTAACTCATCTGCCAGGATATAAGGCTGGGAGGGGGGAAAAGGATTGACAAATTCAGTATGTATTCTTCAAAGACACGAAATACATTTCTTTTCTGTAGCTGTGACTAATAAACTTGGATATCCTGCCTATTTTCCTGAGACCAAATATTTTCCTCAGTAATTTCCATCCCTGATGATGAGTCGAAGGGGACAATCCTACCAACAAACTGATAAGGTCAAAATCCAGTCTCAGGTCATGCGACTGTGTATGTTAGCTACTGAGCGCTGTGCAGCCATGGGTAGACTGCTACTGATACAACTCATCCATTGGTAGGTAGTGAGTATCTCTAAGGTGCACTACTGCCCCTTCTGCAGTGGCAGGACAGGCACGTTTTCAGTTAGATCCTGTTAGTTTCAAGGTCCTAATATATTTGTAATGAAAGATGCATTATTGCTCATAATGGTTTGCATTTATGATATGAAGGAGACCCTCTGTTAACAGACTTGACATTATTTAAAATAGCAATGTAATGAAAACCATTTTTTCCGAAGACCTTGGCTTTCATCTTCCACATGAATTCCTACTGAGCACATGTCTGGAATTCACAATGTTGTGCACAGTAACTGAGATCACAAAATCAATACAAACAGCCAGAAAGAGAAAATCAATAGAGCGAGCTTGGGCAAATAGACCTGTACTGTGTGATCTCTCCTTTCTCCACAGCACAGGATTGGTTTCCTGGCAGCACTGTTCATGGCCCTGGCTCCTCCAGAAGCTCTTGTGTTGCTATTATCCTCCCTTTCACCTCCATACACTACTCAACTCACCAGTGGATCTAGCTGTGGGGAGGAAAGTATGCCAAATTCAGGAGCTTCCTCCATGTACCCATTAACTAGAGGAGGCCTCTTCCTCCCAGGATAGGGGTAACCACATTGCATCGCCCTGCCAATGAGCTGGCAGGTCACAATATGGCTCACAATTAGGTATAGTCTTGTGCAACTGACCCGGGCTATCTTCCAGAGGGTCAAACTCTGCATTGAAACTTCCAGACAACAGCATGAATGGTAGAATGAGTTCCCTCTAAATCAAGGCTGTTGTGGGGAAATAATCTGATGTACAATATATCCATTATACAGACAAGTTGTCTACGTCTTGTCTAAGATGTCTAATTTTATCTTGGCTCTTTGCATGTGAGGGTATACAGACCAAGCCTTGAATCCTGCACCTGTTTCAGCTAAGAGTCTTGGTTTCAAACAAGAAGAAAAGGCAAGTGCTTTCTCTGAAGTCCTACAAACTGGAAAAAAACTTCACTATTACTTTCAGCAAAAAAGGGCTAAATCTGAGAGGTATTGAATCCTTACAGCCAGCAGCATGATGACTGACCTTATCTGAAGCCAGGATTCGGAAGGAAGCTATCACTTGCTCAGCTGTGTCTGTGTCTGCTGTTTCTCTGGTCATGAAGTCAATGAAGGACTGGAAAGTGACGGTTCCTTGCCCATTGGGGTCAACCAGAGACATGATTCGGGCAAACTCAGCTTCACCCTTTCACAGAATCCAAAACAAACAAACAAAAAGGTCACTGTAATATCAATCACCAGCAGCCCATGTCTTTCATGAACCAGGAGGGACCAGTGCTTACAAAGTCTTTAAAGCATCTTCCTGACTTAGGAATATAAATTTCAGAGTCAGTGAAACCTGGGATCTTAGAATGCCCTCTCTTTTGTAGAAAGGACTTGGTGCTTTTGAAAAACGTAGTGTCTCTCCTGAATACAGAGTATGCACCTTTCAATTAACTTTCTGCAACTTGCCCCCCTCCCACCCTCCCTCCATGCCAGTTTAACTTGTTTTAACTTAACACTTCATTTTCCACCCCATCCTAAAACCAAGCAGCAGTTTACTTGCAGACCCACTGAACTAATAAGTAAGGGAAACAATTCTGAAAGTTTCGTGCAAAATATAGGATAGTTCTACTAAGGCTAATCCTTTTTTTCCACTAAAAAGGGTGAATTTTGGGGGAAAATTTTAGAATGAAAAAGTGAAGGAAAGCAAACACAACCCCCCAAGCTAGTTGATGAGAATTAAACAGCATCAAACTCATTCTTCCTCATGCACATAAAAAAGGAGAAAGAAAAAAAAATAAATCACTTAATAACTGTTAATTTCAACTTTTAAAGTTTCCTTAATTCAAAGAGCAATGCAGCCGACCATAGAATATGGTTTTCAAGTGTCAGTTACTTTTAACTTCATTTTTAACCATTTGAAAATAGAGAAAAAGCAAAGAAACAAGAAACTAGCATCTCTAGTGTAAATTACTAGTATTCTGTCAATTTAAATAAGCTTTAGTGTTGCTGTGGTTAATGTTAGAAGCTGTAAGCAGAATCAGTTGCCATTGTTTCTTAAAATTCATACCAAATCATAACCCATTGAAATTAAGCAAGCTCTGAAATCATCGTGGTCCATCAATCCATTCTTCCTCTATTGACCAAAACAACGTAAGGAATGTAGAAGGGAAGGTTTGAAGAATCCAAGGTAATTTCCAGAGAGATGACGAGTTTAGACCATTGGCATATTGGATCCAGTGTATGAACAATATTGATTGATATTGCCCAAGCAGGTCACCAGAATCATCATCAGTTTTAAAGGAGGAAGAAGTAACTAACATATTACACACAGGAAACAGACATTTTCACCACAGTTAACATCAGGAAAGGTCAGGGGAGAGATAAGGGAGAAGAGGAGGTGAATGAGACAAGAATACAGAGAACACAACCAGAGAAGACAAAGAGAAGGGCAAGGAGAAAAGTTTGTTACTAAATTAGTCAAACTAGGAGATGATCGAGCTGCCTCCCTAATATGAAATGTCTTTGAAAGGTTGTGCATGGGATGCTGTAGTGACTAAAAGTATAATTAAAAACAGTCTGAAAACAGTGTATGACTGACTATTTCAAATACTCCGCTCCAAGGCTAAGGTAGGTACACTATGAGAGCTGTCTGCTGACATATGGGAAATAAGTACAGGGATTTTCCTTCTGACAGCAGGCTAGCAAGACCTGGACTACAGCAGAGAGATGCACATACTGGCTCAAAGGATGAGACTTACAAGACTTAGAAGGAGGTCAGTTGAAGACCTTGTATAAGAGGAGGTTGCTCATTTTCCAGGCAATAACGTTATCTGTGGCATTCCTGGCTCACGGCTGAGTAAACATTAAATGGCATGACAGTAAGAAGGTAAATAAACTTTTCCCCTGTGTTGTGATACAATGCAGTGGTTTGGAGAGAATTGTGTCATCCTGTATCAGGAGAGAACAGTAGAGAGCTCATCTTGAGTCTGAGGAAAGGAAAATTGGTGAAAGTCTGAGTGCAACAAGCGTAGGAGCTCCCCACAGTTATCTAGCAGAGTCCAAATAAAACAGCTCCAACCAAGTAAAAGAAAAAACCTGCAAAATCTTTCAAAATTGCATAGCAAAATATGTCTCCAAGTGATGCTGACAGTCCATCTAATCCAGTTGTCTTCCCAGAGGCAGGATCTTTTCAAAGCACTATGACCAATACACTGGAGTTTAAACCCACAATCTCTTTGGCTATTATTATATTGGCCTATCTGAAAACAGAACAATATCAGTTTCCTCTACCTGCAGGTCATTTCCAACCTGTCCTAGACTGATGAGGCAGGCTTTAAATTCATCAGAATGTAGATTGTCAGATTCATCCTAGCATCCCATCACAGGTCATGCATTTGGGAAGAAAGAAGAATCACAGATCAGGTTAGTTAGTTAGAAAAGAACATTCTCCTCTTGCATTAATAATCATGTTTTTACAGAACTTCATGGAAACCTAATGTCAACATATTGCAGTGAATTACCTAAAAAGCGTACAACTTTTGCAGTTTCATGCTTTAGGTTTTTTCTTAGTGGAATACAGTCCTTACTTCAACTACAGAGTTAAAACTGTGCGTCCTCTGCAGGTGCTATTTTAACTTTTTTGCTGATAAGGCAGTTTTTATTCTATTGAAATGCCATTTGCTTCTTTCATTTTCTAGTCATACAGTGTATGTAAGATGCAGTAAAAAGATCACTGAACCCGGGCAAAACATATTTTCCCAACTCAGTAACTGTTCCTTCACTCTTGATCTGATAATATTACTTAACAATTGAATATGCATATCTCAAAAGAGAGCAGAAGTACAAAATAATTGTTTTCTCGTCTAGATCCAAAATAAATTTATAACTGACATAACTTATTTTCAGTTATCTGTTTTCTTTAATAATCTATATAGTAAGGTTTTGCTTTGAAAACTGATTTTTAAAAAGCCCCATTGAATTCCAGGGTAAATGGCTTCTAGTAACACCACATCAGCCTGGATCATTGTTTTGAGCCAATATTTTTTTCCATTTTGCAGGTCAAGAAATTCACACTAACTTCTTAAAAACAGACTGGCTCATCTTTTTCTTCCTGTTCATACAAAATGTGTCCTATCAGAGATGTACTTCAGATTGTGTTAATATGCATACAATTAAAGAGATGTTCTAAGATGAAAAATTATTACCATTATTGATTTTACAGACTGACAGTTTGGAGAAGATCCAAGGTTTTCTGTCTGCTACATATCTGCCTGCTGGATGAGTAATTTATTTTTGAAAATTTCTAAATAATTATGCATAACTAAAATGATAGGAGTTTTAACAAATGCACTGGGTTTATTTAATATACCAATCGGATAAAGCAGGGCTTTATTAAGTCGATAATGCCATGCGTTTTAGACATATCATGCTGTTAGTATATTGACTCCCTCCGCATCAACCTCCACCAGCTCCATAAAGGGAAGATGACAAAAAATAACAGTAGGAAGTCAACGACAAGAGATAAAGCAAAGCTGCAAATCTGGAGCAGCATTTAGTTAAAAGCCATAATTACAGTGAAGTTCTTTTCCTTTAACATTTCTATTTTGTAGGATAATTCCTGCTACAAAGCATTCAAAATAGTTTACCATTCTGAAAATGTTAATCTAGGCTGGTTTGAAATTCTCCAAAAGCATCCTGGAGACAGGCTACGGCAGGTTACACTAGGAGTAAAATCAATTAAGTTTACCTTATTTCTAAAGCCAAAGGTATTACTGTGGGACTGCAAACAAAAATGATAGAAAAATGGCAGCTAAGAGATTAATTCTGTCCCTCCCCCTTCTCTACCAGATGTTGGTAGAGGACTATTAGCTATTTGACTACACCAGGGGGGTTGGTGGTCAGTATGTGCAGGAGCACATGGCAGCAGGAGTGAAGTGCAAGAGGTAGCCAAGGGCAGGCAGGAGTGAGAGAGGGCAGCTCATCTACCAAGAAACCGTTTCCTTTAGGAGAGAAGCGCAGTGGTTGTGCTGGAGCTCACAACCGTCAGCTGGTTAAGTGGGATTCCCCAGTGAGGGTCCAAGTAGTTGTGCCATGTGCTATAGCAGGTTCGCACATTCTTGTAGTGATTTTTTTTTAACCTGAATCATATATGGCCTAAAAAAGGCACCTTTGCCTTCGCAGTGCATCAGACTTTCATGGGATACAATGGTATTTTGCCATTAATGCAAGGACTTGCTCATTGGGAAATGGTTCTTTGTATTCATTTATATTTTTTGCAGACCAACATTAGGCACTGAAATTAGCTTTTTAAAGCATATAAATAACTTTGCCTTGTTTATCTTTTCTGCCAATACAAAGTAAAATACTGAAGTCTCCTTCCGTGTTTCATTATTAGTCCCCAGAAATCTTTTCCTTGCCCTTTGCAATTTATATGTGGACTTATGAAGCAAATGAGGTTCTGAGTCACAGTAATACATTCTTAAATACGTCCTTCAGTTTCCTGGATGCTAACTGATCTGCATAAGCCTGATCATGTGGTTCTTTTAATAGGGAGCTGTTGTTTTTCTGTTAGTAAAATATAGGGTGGCATGATGCTATTGTTCTGCATGCAGAGCTCCTACTTAAAATCTGTAGTTTGCACAAAAATCAATAGTAGAATATGTTAACAGCCATTAGGATATTACATGCAGAGCAGCTGCAGATATTTTATCACATACTTCACAATCTTATGTAGAATTTACTAAATATACTGAATCTCTGCATAAAAAGACTTCAAAACCAGTGACTGACAACATATCTGTGTTGGTGTCCCAGTCTGCCTGCATACCATAATGCAGCTATGCACCATTTTGAACACCTCTAAACTGCTTCTGTGATTCAGACATTGTGTCCCACTTTCTCTTTTTCCTCTATGCAGTCGCATTAAGGAAGGAAATATACCAGCGTTGCTAAAGATTTATATTTATAACTACAACTAGACCGTGCCTGCAGGCACAGCCTCCAGCAAGGAATAGTGGGTAAGCAGCAGCATCCTCAGGAATACCCACTGGGGTACCAGCGCGCATACATGCCTGTTGGAAACACAGAAGCCTAGAGGGCTGCCTCCTTGCCCCACAGGAGATAGCGTATTTCCCACTTGCCTTTAACAAGGATGACTCGTAACGCTTTTTGTGCTAGCACGTCTCTGCTGGTGGGTGCACTGAAACACAACCCTTCCTCCCCTTGTAATTCTTATATGCACGGTGTCCACTTACTCACTGCAGTTTCAGAATCAGGGGCACGTAGCCCCTCCCAAAAAACCCTTGTAAAATACCGAATAGTTTTCTTTCAAACATTCAGGATATAGAAGCCATTTAAAGCAATTCACCCAATTATTTAGCTCTCTTTCAAAGGATTAACAACTGCAGAATTAAGCCTCATGATGGATTACAAACTGTAAGATTTTTATTTTTTTATATATTCTTCCTGTGGAGAAAAATAGGGGTTCCTTCCTAAGATTTCTAAGCAAATGAAATTGTTTCTAGAAGCACTGTATAAAATTTGTTAGGTTTATGTGTACCAAAATACATTCTTTAAAATGGGGAAGGGAGCTACTCTTCATATTAGTACTTTATCGACATCTTTAACACACAACAAGAGTCAAACATTAAGATAGGTCTTAATTTGGTGAAAAGCCACAGAAGTCAGTGCTATAGCATGCATAGATGGTTCTGTTGTGCTTTTTTTATTTATTCTGTTGTGCTTTAGGTATTTAAAGCCTACTCGTCAGGGACACTATTAATTTTTGGGATCTTTTCTGGCTATTCATCGTTGTGAATAGCAGTCCAGTTCTTTCAGTGTATTTTTTAAACTATGTCAGGCATTCAGAAATGCTGCTAAGCACAAAGCGCAACAAAATTATTACATATACTGCTAATTCCGTCTGACATGGAGAAGCCAGTATTTTTCATGTTAGTGCTTACATTCAGATGATCCAGTTTCATCTTCACTTCTATTTAAGGTAATCAAGACCATAAAAAGAATCAATTTGCCTTCTCTATCTAAATTCCAGTTTACAGTTGTCATTACTTTGCGTACCCTGAAGTAACTCTGAAGTATCCTGGGTTTCCTTTATTTACCAACACTAAGTATTTGAGTGCACAAGGGCATAGGAAGGATATAACAATGAAAAACAAGCCTACCTCCCTCAAACATGTTTGTTCAATATGTCCTTCTAGCCTGTGTAGACTGAGTCACATCTGCCCATTAAATTACAGTGTAATTTAATCAGTATAAGCTTCTCTTTTATCAGTGTTTCTACTATCTGTTCCCTGCAGAAAAGCCTGTCTTGATGGCTGAGTGGTTTTAGATCTTACCTTCTTCTTTACTTTAACTTGCATTATGCTGCTAGGAACATAATTGTTGCACTGTGTCAATGCAAAAGTCCTACTAGACCAATTTCCCATATCTGATGCTAGGGGAAGGAGTCTACGACTAAAGGGGGCATATGCAAAATAGTCCTTCCCTTAATGTGATCCTTCCAGACCTCTTTTTTAAGGCCTTTGGATTATATCTGTCATGGGGGAAGGTAAGGTCTGCAGCTAAACTTGCAGTCCAGGCCCAGGCTGTTGAGGCCACAGAAACTGCTGAACCATCTGTCTCCTTCCGCTCCTGATGCAACCATTCAGGCTTCTTGCAACAGAAGCAAGGGCAGAAGGGACAATGCCTGAAGCCATGACTCATTATAGCCTGAAGAAAGGAGACAGCCAGGGATAGGCAAGGATCTAGGAGCTGGGAAGCACTTCTGTGTTGCACATTATTGTCATAGCCCATCTCCGACCCGCCTGCAGCTATGTGACACGAGCGCCCTCTTCCAGGCCATACAGCCTTTACTAAGCCCTTGCTCCATTGTATCCTTTGGTATCTCAAAGACTTACCGTATCTGCAAAGCCTGAAGATCCGTAACACTAGGGTTAGTGGGTGTAGGAGTTAGCTTCTCCCTTCACGACCCTCTAAGGCACCAAGAGATGCCTGTAGTATCTCCTCAGCCACTGAACGAGCCTTGCCATGAGCGTGGCAGAGAACTCATCTATGAGCTACAAAGATACAGGGATGCTAGAAACGGCCATCTAGTGTAAGATATACTAGGGTTCAGTCACCTTGCTTCCTTATCTTTAAGGAGCTGTCAAATCTTTGTGCAAAGTCCCTGGCTTCCCTTAATAGGATCTCTCAAATACTGGTGCGTAATTTATCCAGGCCTGGTACTCTATCTGCTTTTAATAGCTCTAATTGCTCAGTTATCTGCTCCAGTGCATTGGAAAAGCCGTTTACTATGCTACTTCCTTCCAGCCCAGGAAATTTATCTCTGCTTCTGTGATGTTATCTTCTGCTTCCTTAGAAAATACAAAAAGGAATTATGCTGCACTAGAATCACATTAAGATTTTCCATAAAATCTGTTCCTGGTTCCTGTGTAGCTAACCTGTCCTATGCTTGTGCGTTTCTTCAAAAAACAGAGGTTTGGCAATTCTGCTTTTCTTTCTAAACAATAAAGGATATTCTAAAGAACATTTAGCAAACTATGACTGTCAACATCCAATATACATCAAGTGTAAGTCCAGGTATGGGTAACCATTTTGAGTAGAACTGGACAAACAGGATGTCAGTGAAAAGAAAGTGGCATTTTGCTATAGCCTGAAATGACTTGAAGGAGCTGACTCGTGATAACAGAATGTAAGTCGTGGGTTAAGCACAGTCTGCTAACTACAGGAATCTGGACCGGGAAAAAGACAACAGCCTGGTGTTACATTATGGTTATCTTTTTTCAGTGTTTGAAATGTGAATTTGGTTTTGAAGGTGGGTTCATGTGAGCGCAGAGCCAGCAGAGCTAACTCATGTTCAGATGGTTCTCCAGCTGGGAATGTCAGATCCCTGTCTGCATGTATTTTGCTATTGTGTCTATTAATACCTACCTTTTTAACCCTCCATCCATGAATACTACATAACTCACGGAAGGAGTGAGTTAAGTTTCTTCACAATAGTGTTTTCATTCCTACTTTTTATTCATCCATGATTAAATAACTGAAAAAACCAGCCTCTTATTTCCCACATACAGCCAGAAAAATAAAGGATTTTCCTTGACAGTTATCAGTGCCCCAACTATATTTCCTACAAATCTATTTCTAGGAGCACAACTTGTGATTCAAAGGAAAACAAAAACTGAAATTCAGCTGTAATCTGGATTAAACGAGATGGAAGCTGCTGCAAGTACATAAAACATGCTGCACTGCCTTAAAATAAAGGGGCACGTTATTTTCCAAAACACAGATTTATCCAGTTCTGCCTGTTATTTGAACAAATACTCAACCATATTAGCAGAACTATAATTTTTCATTCCATTTAAAGAGTACAAATTGATCTTTAATGTATCTATACAACGCTATGATTTCATAAGGCTATAAATTCTTTGTTAACTGATCTTTTTTGCTCTTTTAAAAAGAGCCCATTGCTACTGCATTTGCAGGTTTTTTAGAAGGCTTACATTTGGGATGGAAAGAAGCTTGCTTTTGGGAACAATAAATGTTGCTAGTTGAGAAAAAACAGGAGTACTGTACCCTGTCAAAATGATTGAATGATGCTCTGAAGTCATTCATTTGTTCCTGGGTGATACCCTTGGCATCTCTTGTGAGGATCTGAGTCTCAACCTCATTGATAGTTCGAGCAATGGTGGTAAGTAGGAGCTCCCATCCAACACGGATGTGCTATGAGAGAGAAAATACTGATTTATTAAAGAAACAAATATATTCTTCTAAGAGTATAAAAAGCAGAATAAGCAAAAAATCAGCTCTACGTATTTATGTGATACCTTTTCCATACCACTAACTCTGTATTATGACCAAGGATCATTAAAAATAAAAATGGTCTTTGGAAAATATGGGACTAGTTTCTAAATGGGTACTAAAAGTAAAAAGAAGTGAAAATAAAACAAGTCTTATGAGATTATCAGAAAGTCTGCTAAATTCCATCCTCTGCTGCAGTCTCTTCAGATTGGGGAAGACAGTCACATGGCAGAAGAGGGCAGAATAAACTAACAAGTAGAAAAGGGAGTAAACAGCTACCTCCATAGTATAGTTGGTGTGCTTGTTGTCAAACACCAGGGCTTCTTGTATAAGCTGATGATCTCCTTCCAGTTTGTCAATGTTGTGTTTATAGTTAATGATATTGTGCTCATATTGCTTCAGCTGATTCATCTGGTCCTCCAAAGGCCCTGTCATTTCAATAGAGCTGCGGGCAATTTCCTGAAACAAAGACACACCCCCACAAAATTTAAGATGCAGATTTGCTCATTTGACCAACTTTGACATAAATATGTAATACTTTCATACTAAGAAGCAACAGTAGTAAAACTTTCATACAGTGGAGACAATAAATTTTACTGTAGAAAACACATTTCAAAAGACATATGGCACATTTATTTCTGGAATCATTATTGAGATCCCAGTAATCCCGATATCTTTCCTTTACAGCAAGCAGAAACTAAAGAGTAATTACTTAGTGATTGATTTTTCAAAGCTACGTATCCTGCTCACCATCAAGGTACCACTTGTACAAGCTTCCACAATTTTAAAAGTCATCTTAACCAGAAAGCAGAAGCTAAATAGTAATTGTTTATTGATTGATTTTTTCAAAGCTACATGTCCTGCTCACCATCATGGTACCACTTGTTCAAGCTTCCACAGTTTTAAAAATCATCTTAACAAGTGCTAAATACTTCAGGAGCAAACAGCTGGTGAGCTACCATGGAGATGGCTGTTGTCCTGTACATAAAGCAGAGATAAAAAATTATAAAACATTTTGTTTGTCAGCTTCTGTACGAGGGTCTGACACTCACCTCCATCTTGGTCTGGATCCATGGCCCTATGACATTGGCCTGAGCAGCAAACTGGCGACGCAGGCGCTCGTTGGCATGCTGGCGGGCTAGTTCCTCCTGCAAGGATTGATCCCTCTGAGGCACCAGTTGCTTCACCTGTTAGAGTGGGAATGCACTAAGTGTGAGTAGGCACAATTGAATAGTTTAAAAATAAATGGAACAAATAAGGCTACAGTTACAAATTTTTCCTATTGGTCTGAAGTTTGCTATCAGAAGACAAGCCAGAAACATAATCACTGTTTTATTTACCACTTCTGTGCTAACACAAGAAATTGCTAACATGGTCTTGGGCAGCCTGACCAGAGAGACTGACATGGAGAGAGAAGAAATTTTCACCTCTGACTGATTTCAAGTTCAAGTTATTTAACTTGAACTGTTATTAGAGCACTTAATTGGTTTTTCTTTTGAAACACAGATGAGTTTTCAATCTCTAAGTAATTGTTCTAAGAACAGTTAGTGCAAAACATTTTATTCGAGCACAGCCATTACAATAGGATAACGAGAGACGTTCCATCCATCGTGTGTATCTGAAGGTCTCTAATACATTGCAAATGCTTGTTTTGGCTTACCCTTCTGGATTGCCCTGGCAGATTCTGAAGCTAGTCCTTATTGCTTGTTTTTTATAACCCATTGAGGGTGTGTTATTGTCTGTGGAAGTTTATATATTTGGTAAATTTATGCATTCTACACAATCATTTACCTTCAGCATATTATCTGTCTTGGTTCCTAATGAAATAAAATTTGTGTGATCACTCTAGGAGTCTCTTTTTAATGCATCCCCAGTAATTTTTTTAAGGTAATTGCCAATTTCAGTCTAATTGAACAGAACATTAATGGTCCCAAAGATGATGATTTTTGACATTTGTGAAAAGCAGCAAGCTGGGTAGAGGAGACATATGAACTACTGTTTATACCAAGAGAAAGAATACAATCATTTTCTGTTCCTTTGATGGCACCCCCTGTCACATCTGCTGGCCAGCCACCAGCTCTGCACTAGTGCCAACCCCATGCTTCTCTTGCCCCACCAAAACGCCAAAAAGGACCATAGGTAATACTGAGCAAGGGATATTGTGAAATGAGCCTAGCAAACATAAGGGACAACATAAGATACTTTAGGACGTTCATTCTGGCATCTGATGATCTGAAATAATTTAAAGATTTGTTGTAAAGCTGTCTGAATATTCTCAGTATTCCTAAACTAGAATACTATGTTACAATGTCCTTTATGTATTTAGCATACATTACCTTTTCCCACTTGCTACGAATCTCATCCACAGTAACAGTGCTGTAAGGATTGCTTGCGCTTATTCTCATGCTGTAACTCTGAATAACTTTTTCAACTTCGTTCTGGATTGACAGTATGGCCTGTCTTTCACCATCTGCCTCTGGCAAAGTAGCTTTAAATTGATCATGTGCAGAGATTAAACTCTAAAATAGGAAACACAGAGGGAAAGCATGAAAACTTTAATGTTCCTTCCAACATCTGGAAGATCTGCTGTAAATAAGAACAGCTCCTCAATCAGCCTCCCAAATACCCTGTCTATGTAGATTGAGATATCTGTAGGTATCTGTAAATACAAGAAATAATACATATAGATACATTCATGAAACAGCTCTCATCGACTTTATCAGGACCATTTCTTCTTCCATGATCTCTGGAATATGCTTTCATACCAATGAAAAGCCCTATTTATAATAGAGTAGACAAAGCCTATCCTAAAGAAAATGTCAAGACAGAATATGTTTTTTTTTCTTACATGTGTTCTACTCTCCAGGAAGGAAAAGCTCCCATTCATACCTTCCCTACGACTGTAAGCCGAAAAACAAACAACCATTTACCTGAATTTCCTCTATACTATGAACAATAAACATGTCCTGTAGGTCTTCCATAGCACCTTCCATCCAGTTGTTGAAAGGAGCAGCTCTTTTGGCAAACTCCAGGTGAAGCTGATCAATTGTTTCGAGCAATTTCTCCGTCCTCTGTATGGGTTCAGAAAGGTACGTTCTTTTGTTACTAGGGCAAGACCTAACTCCACACACATACCCACCCATGCAAAAAGTCATGCCTCATCTTTTCAAAAGCAATTGATTGTATTGTTGACTGATTTCACCAACTGCTTTAAGGTTCTCACTCAAGGCAATAGGACTAATTGCAGTAAAGACACTGTCATATCCAACATGTTAAAAGGGGTGTATGCCTTTGAAGGATAACAGGTGAAATGACTTCTTCACTACTGATATTTTAAGTATTTTTGTAATTGTAATCTATCTGCAAATCAATTAAAATCTGCTAATCTTGTTTTAGTAATTTCTTGTAAGTATAAAAAGGAAGAGTTAGACATGTTTTCCACCTTGGCATTCATGGTGGCCACACGTGGCTTCCTCTTTTCTTAAGGAACAAGGTTTTGGAAAGTATCTCAGTGCTTTGGAACACGCACTACCAGAAGATTAACCCAGTGCTGGCCATTATCCTGTATGTCACCTGATTAAGCTCAGACAAGTATGAGAAGGTAAGCACCTAATAGCCTCTGTTAGCCTTGCTGGACATCAAATTCCCAAAGCATGGTGCTATAAACTGTATGCCATTTGTTGCTGCTTTAGGAGTGTCCTTGGCAGCTGAGCACTGTCAAGTCTGCTCTGAGCAATTCAATCTATTTGCAAATGAAACCACACCAAAATGAAATAGAGATCTGAGGAAAGGGTTTATTGCTGTTTGCATGCCAAAGTGGATGCTCAATGGCACTGTTTCCAGATATGAAACAAATGGTTCATTCTACCCTCCCTGCCTCAGCTGAGCTGCTGATCATTGTTATATGGTTTACCTCCAGCGCTTCTCTCCTTTTCTGAGTAAGTGTTCCCAGGCTGTCCCATTGGTCACATATCTTTTGGCATCTATCATTGACACTTGCAGCATCATGGTAGTCCAGTTCACTAAGAAAGAGGGAAGACAAAAATCTGAGTGACTTTCTGGAAGACAGGTGCAGTTACATTGTCCACACTCTTCCACTGGGCCTCAATAATTCCTCCCCTCTTTTTTTTGCAATATTTCTCCTCCAGGTAAGCAAGTGTTGCAGTATAGACATGTGTGATCTAGGCATTCAGCCTTTCAAGAAGCACAGCACGGGAACAGGACTGACCTCCTCTGTTGTGAGAAAAATCAAGTATCCATATACAACATCCAGGTATTAAAGATAATTAAGGTGTCTAACCATCCTTGTATCAGCTATTTCTGCGGCACAAGCAATTTGATCTCCTAAAGTCCAGAATGCTTCAGTCTGGGACTTTATCAAGTTTCTGAAGATTGGTACAGTTTTTAATTAATTGGCCTGAAATGTAAGTTTCATTTTAAATAATCCAGTGATCCTTTCCAGCGTCACATGCTCTGAAATTATTTAACTGAGAAGCAGACCTCAGGCTGCGTTCAAAGCATAATCTCTCTATCACAGGCCCAGCAATCTAATAGGGGGCTGCCCCGATCTGGGGCACAGAGAAAAATTCTCGTCTTCCTTTCCAGGAACTGCTCACAGAGCTACATCCTAGAACTGGCTGGTTCAGAGAACAGGAGTCTCCTGACCCATGTATGCCACCAGCATGAATCAGCGTACCCATAAAGGATGTAGCAGTTAGCATTGCTTTTTCACCTGCTTAATAGGCTCATATTATCCTGACAGAATGCAACTTACCTTTCTACCTAAGACTGGAATAACTTTTTAAGGCTCTGTCCTGAGATTCTGCACCGAGTCTGCCTCAAATTGAATTTTTGATCTCAGTGGCAGATAATCCCCTTGGTTCTGCTGCAGCCATCATGACCACAATAAAGTATGTGTGTTTGGCATTTTGGAAGTTCACTTTTATTGGTGTATCATCATCCATTGAATTTAGTTCTTGGCTGCTCCTTGAGGACGCTTTGCCCGGTACTAAACATTGCAGAGATTGTGATTATGTGACAGCATGACAATATGAAGCTAAGATTTACTTTAAGGCTTGAACAAGACATTGAATGCAGATAGAATTTGTTCCCTTCTTTTGAACATTCTTTTCTAGGCAACTGGCAAGAGTTCTTCCACCAATAACTTAGAGAATCACAGAGGACAAAATGAGAAGTGAGGTAGCTTTCCTCCATGAAGCTACACTGGAGGCCAGGGGCAGCGTTCATGTTTCCTCCTCTAAGCTCAGACAGAGCAATCTGGTTCGGGATAACGTTGACAAGTATGTGAAACATTCTGTTTAAAAGAGGCTTCAGATGTGCTGCAATCAATCGACTGTTGAAAGTGAAGAATGGTAAAACAAGAAAAAATAAAATGCCATAACAATTTTTAATAATAACAAAACCAACCCAAAATTATGGGTTGGTACAGTAGAACTGTTACGTGTAAGGAGAAAGCTGTCAACAAGTCATACTATACAAGGGCTCCTTAACTCGAAAACTTGCTTCCTCCTTTAGAGCAAGCCTTTTTGTTAGCCTTCAAAAAGGATGCAACAAAAGCCATCTATTAAGAACTTCTAAGTCAGAAGCATGGAGTTTTGGATGAGAGAGGCTAAGATATATTTTGCTGCTATGAGTTTTTGGCTAGAAGTTGGGTTTTTTCATTATAGCATATTGAGATTATTAGATGATGTTCCTGTGTGAGTTGTGAGCTCATTAAGTGGATGGGATGTGGAGATTTGTATTCTGGTCTCTTTTCACGTATCAAATGCAGTATACTGCAATATGGACAGGGTATTTTTCCAGATACTCCATGTCACATCCCTGAGAGTACTGCAAATTTTATTTTTGCTTCACTTATCTCCTTTTGTCAATTAGGATAAGGGCAGGTGTCCTTCCATGAATGTAAGGGACTGACTGTACCAGCTCTGGTCAAAGTTCTGGAAGGTAATGTGTAACGTTCCTCCACCAGCTCTGCCAGGGAGGTTCAGTTATTCCCCAGTAGGATCTCTGCTATCCTATTTCTTCCAGGGATATGTGCTGTGGACAGACAGGTAGGAGAATAATATTATATATAAAAAAAAATTTTAAAAAAAGGTATCCGTGGGTCAAAAATCCTAAGTTAGATCACCAAGTGACATAAGGCAGTGTAGCTCCACTGTCTTTCTGGGCCTGCTGTAGTTTACTTCAAATAAGTGTATTATATGTGTCAAAAAACATTTTTCTGCTCAAAGCAGGAACAGAGGAAGAAATAATAACTCATAGGAGATTATTTACTTGGAAATAAAACACAGGTTTACATTCCTTATACTATTAATTTTTGTATCTCTCTCAACAGTGAAGCTGTGAAGAGACTAGATTTCACATTTAGTAAAAATAAGTTTTGTTTATCATGCATACACAAAGTACTGCTGCACACGTGTTACAGAGCTTCCAAGAGAACAGTCATTTATATTTCTTTGCTTATTTGAAATCTACAGCCTTTGGAATTTAAAAATCATTAAGTATTCCTATTGATCTTACAAGTAATTCCATTTTATCTGTAAAAAATTAAAAAATTTAGTCAAATTTTGTCCTGATCCAGAGAAGCACTTAAGTATGAGCTCACTGTAGGAACAGTGATAGCGTCACAAAAATAACCTGCTGTGCAACTTGCTTTAGCACTGCTTCAGAACCAGGCTCACGTTAATCATGTACGTAAGCACAATTTGAGCCCAGGTTTCCAGAAGCAAAAAGACCCTCCAAATCAATGTCACAGATAGTGGTCATCTTGGCTGAAAATAAGTTGCTATACTAGAAGTGATGAATATGCAAGAAACTACATTCCAAAAATTTGATCTTGATGATTGAAAACATTGAAGTGAGCACAAAAGGCCATAAATGAATATAGCACTTCCTAGTACAGCTCACACAAGTTCTATTTAGCATTTGCTATGTCATAAATGGCAAATCCCATTTTAGAAATGCCTGACTTTTTCCAGTTTTGCATATAGCCCTACCCAAGCCTTGCCATGCCTCATTGCCATGGATTTCTAAATCTATACAGGCTGGAACACAGCAATCTTATAGAAGCATCCTGGCTGGAATCACCTGCTTGCACACATGCACAAATTCTCTACCTAAACAGCATCAACAAGCTTGTAGCAACTTCACCCTTAAGCATACAGTGGACTCAGCTGCTGCAGCAGAAAATACCAGGACAGGAAACTGTAACTGGTAGAGTTCAAGGTCACACAGCAGTTCTCCTCCTTTGAAACAGCAACATTAGGCAGCCAAGAGATCGACTAAAACAAAACATGGAGGTGTACTGACTTGGAATTTAGACACAGATGATGACGATTTCTGTAAGGGCCTGATCCAGTGACGAAAAATAAAAACAAGAAAAAAGCTTTGGATCAGGTGCTAATGCACATTTCTGAGCATTTAGACATTAGTCATTCCTTCTTTAAAAATATGAATGGAGAAAGAAATTAGTATTTTCCTCCATAATTTCATTGTGTGAGGAATTATGTATAAATAATTAAACTCACTATTTAAACAGAAGCTGCTCATTCGCTTGCAGCTAATAATAAAACTTGACCTTTATGACCTTTCATTCGGTGTTCTCCAAGGGCATTAAGCTTAACTGAGCTACTGAGTCTCGGTGAAAAATCAGGCACTGATAGCCCCATTGTATGGAGAAGCAGAGAAGTCAAAGCAGAGCATCTCTAAAAGCAATGGGTTTTCAGCACCTTTGCAGGCCAGGCCACAAATAACTTGTTCAACTTCACACAGCAAATTACTGAAACAACTGAGAAGAGACAATCCTAAAATAGACAGGATACAGCGTTCACCGGCCTCACCAGAGGTAAAGGACACAGAGTTCAAAGCACTGGTAAGCAGACGCTGTGCTATGTATACTACATTCACGAAGTTTCTCATCACTTGTAAAGCTGAAGCTGAATTAACAATGATGAGTTATTTCAGAAACTTTCTTCAGTACAAAGAGGAACAAATAACTCCACAAGAGAGATCAAGGCATGACAGAAGGTGTTTCATAAGCTCACATACTCGGTGAAATCTTCATCCTCTGTGTTTTACAGATGTTTTTCGCACTAACTAAAACCCAATATTTACTTTGCCCACTGTGCTTTACTTTTCCCCCTTTAAATAATCTTGAAAAATAGGATTTTTCTTCTAAATCCATTTGAATTATACAATTACTGTGAGTGCTGCTGCTAATCAGATATGAACTACATTTTTAGACAACTCTGATTTTTAAATTGTTAATAAATGTGGACATGTTTATGAGTCATAGTCCTTCACAAAGTGAAAAGAGGTCACGTTTTTAACACTTGATTTTTGAGTAGTAACTGTTTTGCCTATTCAAGAAGGTGAGAAACTGAAACTTGGAGAGTTGAAGCCAAGGGCATGAATCTGAGAATTTTGATGTTGGCTCCTGTTTCGACCACTACCACACATTTGTTCCTGTTAGCTTTACAGATTTATGCTGTGGGTGAGCAATGAATTTACGTATGTGCCAAATTGCTGAGATCAGGAGTAGTGCCACTGATTTACACCACAAAGCCACTGCAATTAACTGCATAAGATTATAAAATCAAACGTGCTTAGCCTGGTGTACACATTAGGACGAATTTCCCAGAATAGGGACATCAGTATATAACAGTACAGCCCTGTCAGTGTGGGCAGAGCTTTGCTGACAAAACTGTGCTTCACACTGGTGAATTAAAAACCTTGCCACAAACAAAAGGAAGCTCACCGAGAGGTTAGACAGAGTAACTGCATCAACATTCAGGACTTCTGCTGGCATAAGGGTGTCTGACAGTCAGGGGCCTTGACTTTTCACATCCCTGACTTACATAACTGATATCGACAATACAGATGTAGCCTAAATGTGTTGTAGAATTGTTCTCAGCTTTGGTTCTGTTTTCTCTGGGTATATTATGTTGAGTGAACAAGTGTTTGTCCTGTGGCTAAATTGATGGAGCTGTGGGTGAAAACTCTCAGTAGACCATATGAACCGAGAAATAAACACCTCCAGTATTCCCATCAACACACAATGGACTCATTGGTAGAGCTAATGCTAAAAAAGCTTTCGTTTTCAAATAATTTTGGTCAGTTGAGTATCTATATTTGGTTGGGGGTAAGGGGGAGATGAGGGAAAGGTCTCAGTGACCAGCTCAGATAATATACTTATGAAGTTATCTCTGGAATTCTTACGTTGGTACCTATGACACTATCAAATTCATTGGAAAGAGTTTATCGCAAAGTTAAATGTCAGCAGCTGCAAGCCTTTAAATGGAACATACTTCAGCTCCTGGGCAATGGCAGCTATCTGTTCCACCCTGTCCTGGTGAGCAGCCAAATCGCTCTCAAAAGCTTCATGTTTCCTTAACATGGCGCGAACTTCTGTCAGAGAAGCAGATTCATAATCCTTCTGAAGTAAGGTCTGCTCCTTGCCTGAAAGAGAAAATTAAAATATTAGTTCTTTTTTACTAATTTTTTGGCTAGAACAATTGCAATTTTAGTCAACTTTTTAAACTGAGGCATAGTGAAAATTACACATATGAGATGAAGTCCCACCCC
>VYZM01006848.1:2513-46606 GCA_013398915.1 Dromas ardeola
ATAATATATCCCCAGTTATACCCCCTGAGGTATAATTGGAAGTTATAACTCACTGCCAATTTTCTACATCCTAGAAATCTAGAATGCCCAAATAAGAAGTTAGGACCATCCAAAATGAAGGACTAAACAGCATTAGGACCTGCAAACTCCAGCAACACAAGCACTGGTTGTACAATGGTACAATTCTAACAGCTCCCATTTACAAGGTTAAAGAAATAATGATTCATGAGACTGGCTGACACCTGGAATGATTTAATCAGGCCATCCCTAATGTAAATGACATTGACTCACATTTCCAGATGTAGGTGGAACTGGCAATTGTCTTTTCCTCTTAATTGTCTTAACTTGCTTTGCTAGTTAGAAATAGTTTTCTAGGTTATATTTCGAATCTGGTAATCATTAGAGGTACATTCTTTCCATAGATGTTTGTATTTATAGTCAATGGGAACATCTAGGACAGAATTTGACCTACAAACTTAAATATGTAGCAGCAGCCTAGATAGAAAAAACTGTACTTAAGTCTAAACCAGAACTCAAGTGAGATTGCTTGATATATACATATGTACACAAAATTTAAAATATGAATGCACATATTGGGGCAGGCAAGGTTTTTGTTTACTTTTTTTCCCCCCACCCCTTTAGTATTTCTGATTGCTTGCCTTTAAGTAATCTTAGAAGTCATTCTCACAGATAATGGAGGGGAAAAAACTTTAAATATTAGGATAAAAAAAAAAAAGTTGGAATTTTCTAAAAAATTTAACAGAAAATAGTATATGGAAAGGGAGAAAATTATGAAGTACTGGTCATTGTTTTTTCATCCAGCTGTGTTTATAGCCTTTGTCTGTTCTTTGCTTTCCTCCCTACCTTTCCTCTCATCCAAAAAGTGCTTAGACCATGCACCTCTTTCTGGTTATCTGCCTATTCCTTCCCCAGGCATGGGCTTATTCCAGACCCTTGCAATTAAACAATACTCCGTGATGTTACAGCGATACAAGCTGACCGTAGCTAAGCTGACTGCAGTGGTACGTCATGACTTTAACCACAAAGATTTGACCCAATTACTGTGACCTGACACACTTGCAATCTAGTACATCCTGAAGTCTCAAAGCAATAGCCCTGAAACCACTGGAGACTTACATGAAAGCTGGAACCAAGCAGAACAAGACTGAACTAAACCCAGGAGAAAGGCACTCCAAAAAACTGTAATTATATTACATAGTTTGATAATATGTGCTTACTTTGCTACATGGGATGAGATGTCCACAGCCTTTTCAAGAAGAGAAGCCTTAACAATCCAGAAGGAAATGAAAGATCTGACTATATCCTCTTCTGAATATCTATTCAAACATTAGGGACGTAATGCAGTCTGTGTGGCTGACTGATCAGTATGTAGTGAAGCTCCACTGCAGTGCAGTGTGGTAAGTCAATGTGCGGTACTTGAGCAGATCCATGCAGTGTTCCGCGATTCTGCCCATAACAGCGAGGGGTTACACTGCAGTAGCTGAGAGCTATAGAGCAAGGTAAGGAAACATTTAACGTGGTCAGCCTTTGTACCTAAGAATCACATCTGCAAATCTTATGCAGCAGGTTTCTTTCAGGTGATTTCGCAACATTCATAATATAAGGAACTCCTGGTTTTGTTTTTTCCCCACTTATATAGTATCTATAGGGCAGCCTTTAAAAATCATCTTCTCCGTCCTTTCAAATACCAAATTAACATTTTCTTGCTCCATTAGCACCATTGGGTGGAACACTGCACTGACATGGAACATTTGCACCCATACGTTACTGCAATCATACTGAAAGTCAAAGTATGGATTCTTTCAAAGTCAAATAGCAGGTAGAAGATAAAGCAAGAAAAACTGCCAAAGTGTCAAATCTCAATAAAAACAAAAACAAAGCAAGCTGCTTGGCATTGCTCGTTGTCTTTGTCTGTAAAAGCTCCTGAAAGCTGCATGCAGAAACTTAGGAGATATCATTCCATAATAGTCCAGGATCTAATCTAGTGTAGATTCTTAGCTCCATATAGGGCTACACTATATTCTTGCATGGATACCGTTCAGAATCCTGCATAATTTTTGGACTTGTTTTGCCATTCTGTCAGTACCGCTTTTCTGCTCTTGATGCTGGAAGACTTCCTGGCTTGAAATATGAACACAAGAACAGCTGTAGAAGATCATAACAAATTCCATTTAGCTTTGTATCCCAACACAGACAGCAGCCTGCAGGGATGCTGAAGAAGTGGTATAAGAACAGGACGGAAAGATGAAGTAATACTTCCTCAAAATATTGATTAAATAGCGTAATAAAAAAAAAAAGGAAAAAAGTAGCGCCCTGTGCAGTATCACTTACCATCTGCTTTCTTCACTTTCCAGCCTCATAAAAGTTTGTGAACACACCTTCTTTCTGCATCTTATCTATTTTTGTCTCCTTTGCTGTTGTTTACTACCATTGAGAACCAGAATTCCTAAACTGAAAATCAAATAATGCGCTATTTCTGGAAAAAATTAATTATCCAAATGCAAGAATATTCCTTATAAATTTCAGCAGCTCAGTGTCTTTATTCCAAAAGAGAAGTCACGGACAACTGCATGATCAAATTTTGCAAGCTAGATCTGGAACTAGACTTAAAATTAACCACTTAGGGCTTATCTATGAGGCCAAATTAACCATCAGATTACTTTGAAAATTGCTATCTATTCCAAGTCCATTGCTTCTGTGTAGATATTAATAAATGTGTACTATCTATGACAGTGATGAATGGTGACTAAATGTACCCTGGAAGTTCAGTCCTGAATACTTTTTTCTAATCAAATCCTTTGTTCTGTGTTCTGTCAGCAAGTTCCAGGAAGTTATTTCTGTACTTTAGAACAGTAAAAATGTGTTATTATGGCTTTGTATTAACTGTTTTTTTCCCCAGAATACTGTCTTCTGTGCTCTTTGGAGATAGAGCTGCATCTCCAGTGGAAAAGTGGACTCAAAAAGGTGGGCTTTGCTGTGACTACCATTATTGATAATCCAAAAGAAGTTCTTTTAGGTAAGACTCTTAACCAGACTAGTCTGATATCCTAGTGTTCAGAATAAACACTTAATTCTCTGCAAAAGTGACTAGCATGCAGGCAGGGAGAAGAACGAGAACAGCATCTCTAAAGTAGTGATCTCTGACAGAAGTTTGGGGGGTGGATACAGAGGTGTGGAATAGCTGTAGTGGAAACAAATCATGAGAGGGTGCATAACCACTTTTCAGAGGTAGATCAGCGAAAAAGGCAAGTCCAAACAACGTTTTCACAGAAAACATAAAAGAAGAGAAGAAAATACAGAGGCAGCAGTGGTGAAGCAGCCAGGACACAGGCTCCCAAGAGACTTCCCAGCCCAAGGGAACAGCTGGAGGGCTTGCTCCCTCTACTGGAGCATCCTAATAGACCCACAAGAGACGTGCTAGTTCTCCTGGACCAGAAAATAAAAATTAATGCAGGGTGGATTACCATTGCTGGTTTACTATCACAAGGATTTTTTAAAGGACTGAATATGTCCTTGAATATGCAGATGAAAGCCGAGGGGAGAAAGCTATTTCATTGCTTTCGTTTTGAAAAGAAACAAAATAAGGCACACAAGTTGAAATGTGTATTTTTCAAATCATAATTATATCAGTTCACTCAAACTGGAACATAGGAAAACCAAGCAGACCTTTTCAGTGTCTCATGTAATACAGAAGAACAACTCTTTTTATATGACCTTTGCTCTAGGACAGATTGCTTGCCATCATTCCTTCAGCCACATATAGAGAAAACCACCTGCCTTTTTGAACTGTATGTTCTTGTTGAGTACAGCCTGGCCTTAAGTACTTTGGCTTATGAATAAATAGCCTTTTCCTACAGCAAACAGAGAGTACACCTGTCCTAAAGTATCTTCAGACAAATACAATGTCATCGCTTAGTTATTTAGTGTTCATGTTGGATAATACAAGTCATAGTAGCATGATGTGTAACAACATCAAGAAACTGTGACTCACACACTCGGAGACATAGCTCTGCTCTTGCTTGCAATAGTTTGTGGCTGAGGCTCCTCTTTCTCTTTTGTAGAATTAGGGTCATCTATGGGCTCCGAGACACCCCACATGACTTTGCACAGATTGCAGGATCTTGCACGTTGCAACTCAGCTCTCTGTCTGCTAAATGCAAGTTGAGAGCGCCTTACTCCTTCATGCCTGTTCAGAACTTAAGTTACATAGCTTTGGTGTGGAATCTGCTGCCTCCTGTATATAACATCCACCATTTGGTACAAACACTTACAATTTTAGGTGAACCTTATAAGCCTAATAGTAAAATATTTGACTAAAAACTCAGATAGATGTAAACTAATGGATTTTGTGGCCTCTCCAGTTTAAGCAGCTTCTCATTTTCCAGTTTTCCGTCATCTCAGTGAACACCTTGGTCTACTGGTGATCACCTTTCAAATTCAATGGAGGAAATGGAAACCAAGCTCTGCAGCACTGACAAAGAAGAAGCTTTCAAAAGAGAACTACCATACTGCACAGGAGAAATAGACTTCACAGCTTCTGGGAAGAAATGTGGAAAGGTACAGGGTTGAGGAATTTTAACCCTTTGACACTATTGCTGTTGTTTGTCTGTTACTTCTTAGCATTAAAAGTAGAGACTGTAATAGTGAGGGTCAATGTGCCACAGTGCAAGGTACCACATTGTACTGAAAGCAGGGACCATACCTTCCTGAGCATGAATGGGATTTAAAATAAGGCCTATTAATATATAGAAATCAATTACTTGACTTGCACTGACATGCTACAAGTACAGTAGATCACTTTTGCCTTTAAAAAAAATTAAAATCACATGCCCAGCTTCCTTCCTTTTGCATCATTTCCCTGTTTTAACCTCTTTCTGCCAAAAATTAATCATGATGGATTTCAACATTTTAAACGTACTTTTGAGCTGTTTCAAGACTCTCCTTAAAGTTCTCTCTCTCTGTTCTGTGGAGGAGGATGTACAAAGACAGAAACACCTCCTCCCTTACATACATTAGTGCTAGAGCAGAAGGAATTCCTAGGATCAGAAATCTGCCTTAAGATTTTGTTTCATCTTAAAGTCTTAAGCACAAAACCAAAATATATACAGAACAGGAAGAAGCGATAGATTCATGTAACACATCCTTGAAAAACAGACATGAAATCAGGCGAGTATTTCAGCTCATGCAGAAACAAGAAACCCCTAAGAAATTTGTTGGCTTTGCTAGACTGACATGAAACTGAAGGCAGTTCAAGAGGAATAGCAGCATTAAAGGAGAGGTCGATATATCAGTCTGCAACGCAGAATTAACCCATGGAACTGACCCAATTAGTGAGGTGACAATAATACAGAAGCCTGCTAAATTCATCCTAGTATGTAGTTCTCTGTCAGGTCTTGGCCAAATAAATTTTTCTTGACTAACCAAGTTGATGATAAATTTCCCTCTGTATTCACCATGAACAATATCTCTACTGTACCCTACCGTCCCATTGTTACTCAGTGTTTTTTTGTTTTTGTTCAAGTTTATTAAGGTCCCAAGTACCATTCATCCTGGAATTATATTCGAAGTTATGCTCAACAAATGGAAGCTACCTGCTCCCAATTTGGTTGTCTCTTTAGTAGGGGAAGAAGAAAATTTCCAGATGAAGCCTTGGCTACGGGACACCTTAAAAAAAGGACTTATAAAGGCTGCTCAAAGCACAGGTTAGTGCTTTAGGCTTTAGAGGAGGTATTCACATTCCTACTGGATTCTCACACCTAGCATCCAGTGATCTTTTAATGTCAATGGGCTTGCTCACATGATGATTACTTCTGGAAGTTCAAGGCTTTGCCAAATGCCACCTACAACCTCTATTTTAAATAGCTTTGAAAATGAAAGTTATTGTATTAGAAATAGCAAAAAATAAGTTATTTCAAAACAAATTACCCTAGGCAACCATTCCTCAAATGTAAAATTACCTGACGTTATTCCCTCAGAGATGACACTAGAAAGCATGAGATGGAACCAAATGCATTGTCCCTCTTTGGTGCCATAGTAAAATAATTCTGAAGAGAGCATAGCAATTTGACTTCAAGAAGAATGAATTTAGGTCAAAAATAAGAACTCTTGTTTTCTCCATTCTCACTTTTTAGCAACCAGTCAAAATAATATTACAATAGTTTTTATTTTTTGAGGATTGTTTTCTTCAAATCTAAGAGTTGAACAGACTTTGTTAGTATAACAGCCTATGATTTGACTCAAGTTGAAACAAAAAGACTTTGGTGATATAGAACACAAAATAAGTCAGCTCACTTTCTCCCCAGCTGTTCACATGAATGACAAGAGTAGTGAAAAGCATTTAAAAGCAAAACCAAACAAATCAATATCCGGCAACATGCATGGAAGCGGCTTTCATTTAAGATTACATTTTTTTCCCCCCATAGCTTTATGAAAATACCTGCAAAACGAAGTGAAAATACATGTAAGCATTTCACAGCAAGCTCTTGGTTTAGCTCTACTGTTCCAAACAAGATTGTAACAGTTTTGCTTTTTGTAATGAAACAGCCTAGTACCAAAGGTCTTTTTGAAACTTTTGTACCACGCAGGTATTCTCTATCCCCAGCTGCCTTCTGTACTTACGGCTGGACAGCATATGTTACCTGTTTGAAAAAGGTTGGTTAGCTGTTTACCTAAGGTTCTCCAAATTCTTTGCCCCCATAAAAATACAGCTGTAAATCCTACTCCTGAAAATTTCACTTTCCAACACAACCAAGAACAAGAGAAAGAACACCAGATTAAGTAGGTTACACCCAAACTCTTCTGCTACCAGGTGATTGCATGGGACTGTTTTTTCCTCAGTTCAAGCCAACAACTTCCTCCACGCCGTCCCTTTGCTCTTCCTTGTGCAACAATCAGACCTGCGTGGTATAGCGATGTTCCTGCTCATTTTTAGACAGTAAGTGACTCTAGACTGGACACAGCATTCTTGATGGATGTATTGACATCAGGGTAAAGATGGCTACATTACATCACATGATAGCACGTTTGCTTGGGCATATGATTTCTTCTTGTTTTCCTTATTAAAAGCTTACATACTTTATATGTATTTTAATTCTAAAAGTTACAGTCCATCAAGACCTGTCTACAGTTTATTTGTCTAAAAAAAAAAAAAGCTTAAATCCAGTACTGCAAGTAATTTTACTTGACATACAAACATGTTCAATTATAAAGAAATTATCTAACTATTTTTTAAAAATCATTTCAGGTGCCTGGATTTTTACCAGTGCTTTACGTGTAGGAATAACAAGACACTTAGTGCAAGCAGTCCGAGATCACGCACTGGCTAGTACTTCATCCAAAGTAAGAGTGATTGCCATAGGAATAACTTCACTTAGAAAAACTCAGCACAGAGAAATTCTGGACAACACAAAGGTATTTTTCGCTCATTCTAGTCGTGATAAAGGATTGTTCAGAAGTAAGCTGCACCTTTAAAAAATGTGGAAGTAGTAGGCAGAACAAAGTTGATCTAATTTAAAAACGAAAGTGTAGTTTTAAGTGTGTTTTCGGGGAAAACAGAAATAAAGAGCAGGAAGAATTGTTAGACCCTAATGATTCTCTGCCCTGTGCACTCAGTATACTTGGCAGCAATTCTGCAAATATCCAGCAGGTGACAGCATTAGACATTAGCTGAGCGACCAGAGTAAGGACGAACATCAGGAAAAAAAAATCATGCCTCATAAAATACCTTTAATATTTTTTCCCTTGTCCACTTACTGCAGAAGCACTTAGTCCAAGCTATTTCATAAATACTGTAAAAAGTATATTTTCTTGGAACACAAGTCATAAATATTTCAAAACCAAGTTTTCTTAAGTAGTCATTGAATTGGTGTCCTATACGCAAAAACTTGCTAGCCATGCACGATTATGTCTGGTTATTGGGAGCTCTAGGGACTTTACAATTCAGGTCAAAGCAATAAAAATTATTGGGAAAAGAAATAAAACCAAAACAAACAACAACCAAACCAAAACCACCCACCCCACAAATAAAAAACCTCACCCAACAAAACAAGTGCTGAAAATGTCAAGACAAGTTGATGCTGAATTGACCTGGAGGTGGAGAAAAAAAAATTATGACATGACCTTCTTGTCATGGAATATTCAGCCTGTCCTAAGCAGACTATTATAACAAAATAGGTGTGTAATGACAATGAAAGACAGTTCCCCTGTGCTATTTCACTTCCCTGCAGAAGCTAAGAAACAAACAACAAACCCAGCCCTCTGAACTCGCACCTAGTTCTTCTCTCAGATAGGCTAGCAAGTACCAGCTAGCAATTTATTGTCGTTGGGCTTCCCCTTCTCCCATCCTTTTTGCCAAGGACAGCTACCCATGTGCTCTCCAAGGTGGGACTCTTTAGCTGGAAGACTTTAAGCTATTTGTGTGGCTGAACTGGTCCTAAAGGACCTCAGAGGAAAGAATTCGTTTCATTGCGTTTGTGAATTTTGTTCATTGGCAAAGGCAAACTATTTCACATCTCTCCCAGGCTAAGCGATCAAAATGCATCTGGATCTTTCCCAACCAGCAGCTACAAAAAAAGTGCACTGGCTTTTTTATCGCATTAGATTTTCTCCCCCTTAACTAAAGCCCAAATTCTTTGTCAAGGAATATTTCACATGGAGTGTTCCTGACCCTATGACTTCTGGCATTGCTTCCACCAAAAGACACTCTGGATTTTAGTCAGTAACTTTAAGACAAAGGAACTATAGATGAGGATGTTGATCTAAACCTCGTTCTTTTTATACTTGGCACTAACACAAGCAGCTTGTATAAAATAGAGCTAACAATCCACACTAGCAAGGAGAAAAACAAGCCCTGAAATCAGTGGATCCCTCCCATCTCTTCTGTGTTAATGGTATGCTTTAAACATCACTTCCACGTTTTCAGAGAATAGATAGGAAAATCCCGGAGGGACTTTTTCTATTGGTTGTTGTGCCTCCAGGTTCTAATCAAAGACCAAATCTTTGGCGAGGAGGCTTAATGTTACATGGCAGCAAAATACAGGCACGCCCTCTGTCAAAACAAAATTTGAAGGCAAATTAATTGTGTCAAGAAGCTTTCCCCAACAAATGAGAGACAGAGAGAAGGAGATAAAAGAAATTTGTGGCACCAGCTGTTTGTAAAGTACATGCAAATTTACTGCTCTTTTTCCTGGAACAGCGTCTGATGTCCTGAACAGCTCTTCCCAGAGCTGCTGACAGGCAAAAAAGTCATAGGAACACACCTGATTATAGTCTTTCTCGCCTTGCTTTAAAGGAGATTTCTCCAGTTTGACTGTGTGCAGCTTCATTTCAGAAAGCCACTTAGGGGCATGCTATGCAGCATGCCCAACTCGTCTGCCCACAGCGTGAAGGAGCTTGTCCTCTGGGTTATCGTCGTTTAACCCTAACTGGCCACCAGGACCATGCAGCCGTTCACTCACTGCCCCCACCCTGGCCCTGTGGGATAGGGGCGGAGAATCGGAAAAATAGGAAACCATGTGGGTTGAGATAAAGACAGTTTAATAAAACAGTAATGGAAGAGGAGATAATAGTAACAATAATGATAAAAGCATATACAAAATGAGTGATGCAATACAATTGCTCACCACCAGCTGATAGATTGCCCAGCCCACCCCGAGCAGTGATCGTGGATTCCCTCCCCCCCGGCCAACCCCCATTTATATACTGAGCATGATGCCTATGGTATGGAATATTCCTTTGGCCATCTTGTCCTGTCTGCGCTCCCTCTCAGTTTCTATGGGAAACTGAAAGACTCCTTGATCTAATATAAGCATTTCTTAGCAACAACTACTAAACCAATACGTGTTATCAACAATATTCTCATACTAAATCCAAAACACAGCAGCTACTAGGAAGAAAATTAACTTTATCCCAGCTGAAACCAGGACAGTTACTTAATGTTTTTATGCATTACTAGTGCTGCTATGAGCTACTGGTGATATGTTCACTGCCTCTCCAACATCAGCCTTAGCCTTGGCGTGGAGGAGAACCTGGATAACTCCTGGGTTGGACTTCCCCCAGGATTCAACTGGGCACCTGCTCTTCCTAGCAGACACTGCCAAAGCTGAGATTAAGAAAGGCTCCACATAAGATCTGGCTCTTAAAAACCAGAACATAAATCTCTCTGCCATACCTTAATGACAACTAGGTTACTTGCATAGTTACACTGCTATGTCTAGAAAGGCTTTAACACTTGTCTGTGTCCACAAAATTAGCGGAAGGAAAATGTAATACACAAGCACAATAGCTAAGCTGACAGTCTGAGTTTTGTTCATCAACTCAAAGGCTGCAGGAGTTGGAAAAGAGGCACGATAGAAGGAGGTACAGATTTTAAACAATTGCTTTAATCTAGTGTACTTGAAACAGGACAGTGATTATGAATATGAAAAAGAAGAATAACCAGGCATTTACAGCATGGCTTGCAGCTAGGAATATCGAAGCGGATGTGCAGCAGTGGGAAAGAAAGATTTATTAAGGAAGTAAGGGGAACTTGAAAAAGTGTGTGTATGGAAGACCATAGGTAGTGCAATCCTTAGAACAAAAGACTATAACAGGGGTTCTGTTTTACCAAGACAGTGATTTTATGCAAAAAATCATTAATAAATAATTTCAAGATATAACACTCCTCACCCAAAATAAAAGTTAAGAAGATTGCACTTTCTAAAATCTGCCTGTCACTCACATTTTTAGAATACAATTTCCAAATTGAGAATAACCGTTAGATCTCATATAACCCTGTCAAATTTAATTAATAAAATTAATAAAATAAGATTAATAAATAAAGCCACATTTAAATTGGTATGGACATATAGCAGGCTAACTTATCTACTGGGCTAAACATGGACAAAATGCTACTGTAATAATAGGTTTGCCCCTGTTTATATTGGCTGAGACTTTAGCCCTCCAAGACATTACAGCTCCATCCACAATTATCGGGTCTCACAGCCACTTTCCATTTGTCCAACAAACATTTCCAGAACCTCTGAATGAATGCCTGTGTTCCAGAGATGGTGACTGATGTTGCTGTATTTTGTAGAGCCCAAGAGGGAAACTTCAGAGACTTCAGCTTTCAGTCCTGTCAAATCTGGCACCTTTCAGAAGCAATACATTCTGCTTCTCTACCCTTTTCAAAGAGTCTATTCAAGTGTCTCAAAGGTGGCGTGCTATGTCATGGCACAGACAACACAAAAATGGAGATGAAGCACATAAAAACATGGACTGTGTTTTGTAGCGAACAGTAACATCTCTCCTCCTCTCTCTAGAATGAAAGTCTTATACACTACGAATCAGATGACAATATCCAAGGCCCACTGTATTCCCTGGACCACAATCATTCCCATTTTATTTTGGTGGATCATGTAACACCAGATGAGCCAGATGGAACCACTAAGCTACGTCTCACCTTGGAAAAGTATATTTCAGAACAGCGTACTGGATATGGTGGTAAGCACACTCTATATAGGCATGCTAACTTGAATAATACCGATATTACAATGATAGTTACAGGGCCCTGGCCTTATCAAAGGCAAGTCCAGTTCTCAATTTCTACAATCATCTACATAGGCAAGATCAAGTAAACACATTTGCCATTATGTAAGAGGCAGAACTAAGGTGACTTCTGAAGTTGAGAAAGCTGCTCTTTGAATGAAAAATTCTGACTTTTATCACATCTCCTTAAACATAGCTCAAAGCTGATCTTCAAAGCATAGCTCAAATTGCCTTAAAACACAACAAATGGAAAATAAATCCAGCTTTAAGTGCCTTAACCTGTGGCTCTAAGAGATGGATGTTCACTGTTGTATTACTTTTATCCCCTCTCACACACAGGGTCTTGAATTGCCCCCACAGTGGAAGAAAAAACTTGTCCCAAAGCCCTCTGAAATATTTTAAGCCACATTTCTTTCAGGATAAAATCTTATCCTGGGTAAATAATGTAGCATCTAATAGCCATCTAAATCTATGTGACCTTTGTTTATGAGACCTGAGTATTGGGCAGGTATCCTACTGCTATTTGTGGAAAGAATTCAGTTGTAGTGCTAATACAATTACTTCTACCTTCCCTTTGTTTCTGTAATACCTGCAAGTGCTAGCACAGCTGAAACAGGAGGGAGAGCTCACTTATTCGCACTTGTATGCATCAATGGAATATTCAATTACATAGCCCATAGCGTGGTTGCACAGATGTACCTGAGAGCATGAATGCACCCGAAGAATGCTTATCTGGCAACACACATAGGAAAGATCACAGGTGGACTGTAATGGTAGGCTGAGGTTGCAGTGCTCAGAATTAGAAAGAAGCCTCTTTCTGCTTGCAAACCAAATCTGATTGAACAAATTTCAGTGGAACAATTTTCCATCAAAAAATGACGATTCATGAAACACATATTTCACTGGAACACACTGAATTCAGTGATATCTTCTATAAACAAGACTAATGCCGTTCATTTAAGCTCATTTATATGCAAGCTGAGCAAAGCTATGCGACTTTACTGAAGTAAAACACTTTAATAAGGTCATGCAGAATCTCCCTATTTTAAAAAAATACCTAGAAGTCATTCAGAGAGATTTTTGATATGCTGAATATCCTTTTCAGTTAAGGACTTCCCACCTTCCTGGCATAAAGTCAGAATTCCCCGCCAGTCCCCTGCCCCTCCTCCAGCTAAACTTTTCTAAATCTACTGTAAATGAAGAATATTTGAAGCCATAAACATATCTTGAGTAACCTGTAGGCACAGGGGTCACTCTTCAAACTAGAACATGACCTTATAGAGGTATGGCAATGCTATGTCATTTACCAAAACAAATTAAGTTACTTGCCAGTCATGTCCTGGCTACAACTCAGTTCTACCTTATCTCTGTAGTGATCCCACAACAAATCCAACTGTAAGTGGCGATCTGTACACTGCTCTGGGAGACCTACAAAGGGAAACATCAAAAAAGCGTTTGAACCAAATGCCTTTTATCTTCCAACGGAAAGAGGCATTCATCTCATGATGCTACTGTTTTGATTGAGCTCTTTTAGGCCAATCTATAGCCACCTTTGGATTACAGAGTTCAGCATGTAGAGTATAAACCATCTAGAAAAAAGTGGGTCCCTGTGGGAGGATGGCTGAAGACAGGGGTGCCTACATCATTTTGTCCCCTGCTGCCATGACATGTTAAATATTTCATTAGCATTTCTTTTAAATTTATAAGATTATGTTATTAATAATCATCACATTAGACTGTGCTGAATGAAATTTTAAACTGTTTAAGCACAGTAATAAAGAATATATTGTTCCTGTCAATTCATATCTGACTCATCTCACCTAGCTGTCTACATAGTTAGCCTCTTCATATTCTTAAATCCTCCTTTTACTAGGCTTTTCTCCTGGATTCCACTCAACCTTCCTGCGCATGCTGTGCACATGCATAACACCTGGGACAAACTGACAACTTTTCACTTCTAAATGTATCTTAATATAAACAATGGTAGCTGTGTCTCTGAAAACCTAACAATCTTGTCTCGCAGCCTGATGCAGCTCCATTACTCCACTATCTGATCACCTTGCAGTAAATAAGTGCCAATATCCATATTTTGCAGCTGAGGTGTACTGAGGTGAGAGCAGACTGGTCTGCTTGTCAGGGATCACGCAAGATGTCCAAGGCAAAGGTGCCTTTGTCCTGAATCTTAGACTCAGACCCTATCTGCTAGGTCACAGTGTTATTCTCTTCTTTTGCCACTTGCTTCTCCAATTGCCTGCCTTCTGTAGGCTCCCATTCTGGTAGGTACCAAGTCAGCACATAATAGGAGAAGCATTTTCAAGGGGCTGGCGAAAACACATTAGTTTTGTGAAAGCTTCTAACTTTTTAAAAATTAAACCATCTATTTCACAGGAACAGGTAGCATCGAGATCCCTGTGCTTTGCTTACTGGTAAACGGAGGACCAGGCACACTTGAGGTAAGAAGCTGTTTGCAACTTTAGAAAAATAAATTAACTGGTGCTAAGTAATTAATGGGAAATTTGGCTGGATGACAAACAGAAGTATTGGCACTTTACATAAAGTCAAAATTCATATCTATACACCATTAAGAACTGAATTCTGTTAATAGTAAATTTGCCAGTATTTATTTGGGAGAAATATTTCCTTTTGAATAGGCACCAGCTGATCGTTAAAGCTTCCATTGCCAGCTCATACAGTGGAAAGAAGGAATCCAAAACCAAAACAAACCCACAGAAGCCAGCTCCAAATCTAGCGAAACAGTAGTACTCTGCTGTTACTCAAGATCACATACAAAAAAAGATGAATCATTCAGTGCTGTCAAGCAACAGTGAGACAACCGTCTCTGTCACAGCGCTCAGAGGAAGTACAAGATCAGGTTTTCTAGATATGCCATTTAAAACTACAGTGTTCTACTTCCACTGAGCAAAAATAAATTATAGGATAGAAGACTGGATAGTTGTCTGCTAACAATCCCATATCTTCTTCAGCAAAGGATCAGTTTTGATTTTTTCCTGAGTAGTCCTACAACTTGAAGAACCTGTCTAATTAGGAAATAGTCTTTGATTTCTGTTTTAGTTTTACTGGTGTTTTATTTTGCTACTTCATATGTCCATGTGGCATTTTTTTTAATAATACTCTCAGATGAAAAGGAATACTCTACAGTACCTTTAGGGAGACATTTAACCATAATTTAAAGTTTCCAAGCATTGAGACTCTGCAACACAAGCTGGCAACCTCTTTTAGAATAATGACTCATTTCTAGTGATATTTTCTAGTTTGAGTCTCCAGTCCCTGTATCTTGTCATATCTTTGTCAGCTGGACTAAAACAAACACTGCTATCAGAAATCTCGCTATTTAAACTAGGATTATGTCACCTCTTGAGCTTTCGTTCTAGAAGCTAAATATGGCAGTGTTTTCTATATCTTGGGTGTTGAAAAAAAATCACATATCACAATGTATAAATCCTCTTTTCAAAGTTTTAGAGAAGAAAGAGAATTGGAGAGCCAAGGTGACTGGCTGGAGCTGCCCTAAATTTGCATGTGCTGGGAATGGATAACTGATTGTGCTTTTTTAGAATATCAATTTCTTAAATGCAAATTGGATAATACACACCAAGGACTACAACAATTGTTAAAAAGAAAAGAAAAAACTAAACTAAAAAAACCAACCCTACGCAACAAGCAAACCAATAGTTAGATTTTTAGAGTCTCATTATCTTCTTGCATAAATCTAGAGTAAGAAGTAGACTGCCAGCAAATAGTTATTGTTGCAATTATGATGCCATGGTCTCTGCTTTCCTCTTTCAACAACCTGCCTGACTCATTCTAATTGCACAAGTAACAGAATTATCAGCCTTTAACTCTTGTAGTTGCTATGCTTCAGTAGTTTTTTTCCTGTGGCCCAATGTTGTATTCCTACAGGCAAATTCCTGATTTTCAGAATGTATCACCAGGTTTAGCAGCCAGAAGAGCCTGCTGAGAATTTCTGTATAGTGCTCCTCTTGCACTTGATTGTGCTGAAACACAAACTGCAGGGGGTTAGGGGGAAATCAGGGACAAAGGAGTTTTATGCATTGTTTGTCAAAATCAGGTTGCTTAGCTACTCAGCAGATGTGGCATGAAAAGAAGTATAGTCAGGAGCCTGAACATGGACAACCTGCTACAGAATAAGAAAAATCCTAATAGCTTAGAGGAGTCTGGGCTGACTCCATAGTGAATCTGGTTTAGGTACACATTTATTCCTAGTTTGCAAGAAATCCTTCTTTTGAATAACATTTTCTTTCCATATACGAATTCTAAAAATGTGCTTTTTAAACTACAGAGAATTTGCAGCGGTTTGGAAAATTCTGCTCCCTGGCTTATCTTAGCAGGGTCTGGAGGTACTGCCGACATCTTAGCTGCATTCATGAATGACCCACAGCTTATCGTGCCAGAAGCTGTTGAAAAGCAATTTAAGGAGAAATTCCCTGCAGAAAGTTTCTTGTGGAAGGACATTCTTCAATGGACAGCAACAGTGAGCTCATGTGTTTGATAATTACATGCATCATGTTCACAAGCTCTCTCCTACCATTTCTAGCTTCTGTAGTCCATTCAGTACAGGTTTGACAGGAAGCTGCCCAGAAGTTTTGGGTACTCAGTGCTCTGACACAAGTGTCATAGGATACCTCTCTAACATTAAAATCAAGTGCTCAGTTGATCATAGAAACTACTCTGTCCAGTGATTCAGCTGGACACTTAGGGCTTTGTCTTTCCTCAATTATTTCCTCAAGTAACAGCCAGCACCCAGGAACCCCACAGTCCTTCTGGAGGACATGAAGCATTATTTATAACCCACAGCTGTGGATCTTGTGCAGCTGTGACAGAAGAGACCTAATTCATGATCTACAGCTGTTAAATGGAAACCTAATTGTAGATAAGCATGAATAAATTAAAAAGAATGAAGGGTGCTTAGAAATTATCCTATCTATTGTCAGTTACGTGCATTCTTAAAAGAGAAAGACACAATAGGTTCACAGATTTTCCTCACACTTTGTCTTGAGGCACACTTGCTGGATTTAAACCGCTATGCATAAGTTTTAAAGAAACAAAACCCCACTTTGACATTGTCTTTATGTGAAGATTGAAGAGCACCCTGTGCCTCTGAGATAAACCAAGTCCACTCGGCCTGACCCACTACTTATTCTTTGCAGCCCCTGCCATAATCCTTAGCTTTAAAAGTTCCACATATTAATTCCATTAGGGAGAACTTTGCCAGATCACTAACACAAGGGGATGGAAGGGCATCTAGAAGCAATATTGCCAGATGGTCACAAAGTCTCAGTGCAGCTGCACTGCGAGAAAGAAAACTCAATAAATAAAGAAGCAGAAGGAAAGAGAAGAGTACTGTATATATCAATATTTGATGACTTTTACTCAAAGAAGATTTAAAGACTATGCTTTTAAGTAAACAACTCTGAGAGCAAAACTTAAATGTCAAAGCAGGAAAAGGTAAAACAAAACCAGTGGTATGCTGTCCACAGCATGACTCTGAGTCAAATAAGAATGCGAGTTAAAGAAGAATCCTTTAATTAAAGCACTGCTCTGGTTCTCAGGATATACAAGTTCCGTTCCTCCTATCCTGCTGGGTGATTTTGGAAAAGGCAGTAACTCCCTCCTTGCCTTAGGACTTATTTATATATGGAAAACTAATAATGTTTGTCTTCTTGCCAAACCTCAGCTTTACAATTACAACGTAAGTTTTGGGGAAATACTGCGTGGGTGATCTCCACTGGGCTCTTACGCATCGATGTACAGCAGTAGGACAAAGCATAAAATGATTTTTGTTTCAACTCCCAATAGATTCAGAACATTGTTTCACACCAACATCTTCTAACTCTGCACAACTTTGAGCAAGATGGTTCAGAAGAACTAGACACAGTCATTTTAAAAGCTTTAGTAAAAGGTAAGAACAATAAACACAGCAGTGTCATACTTGCCTTATTTGACTTCTTCTATGCCATAAATGTATTTCATTCTTGTCCAGAGCAAGGTCAGTTAGCTGTTGGATCAGATTTCATTTCTGATGCAGAGTTCTTCTGTTTGCTTATTGACAAATCAACTGTGGCAGTTACCACAGCTCTTGTAACCTTGCTTTAAACCAATGGTTGCTTTTTAATCTCATGCTACTGTATAGCACTATTTTAATCACTCCTTTATTTCACTACTTGCTTTTCTTAGTAGTAGAGGTTATAGAAGAACTGAAATATACTGGAGCAGTTATTCCAATTACAAGCCTTTTAAAAATGCATAAAAAAACCCCCCAAAACCCACAAAATGCAAGTAGGCCTGAACTGCCTTAGTTCCAGAAACAATCCATTTCTCCTATAAGAAATCTTCAGTGTATCTTCTGAAAGATGACATTACTTGCCACCCATTTCAGTTTATGTTAACCTAACTTTTTATGCTAGCCCAAATTTAGCATGGGAAAAAAAGACTAATGTGTTAACTGAAACAAGACAAAAACAATAGCCCCCCCTTTTTGCAGGCCACGGTTCTTCTTAAAATCCTACAGACATTTAAACTTAATGTTTTAATAGAGAATTCAGTTAGCAAAAATTAATATTTTTTAATATTAATATTTCCTAAGTTCAGAAAAAAAAATGTTGTGAAGATTTCCTGGTTAAGCAACCCACAGATCTGTGATAGCTGAAGGAGAGATTGTATTGCTAATCAAATTACGAATGCTATATTAAATTAAACATAACAAGCATAAAGGACTGAGTTTATTTTCATTTCCTATTTTTGCCAGCCTGTAAAAGTCACAGTCAGGAGGCTCAGGAATATCTGGATGAACTGAAGCTGGCAGTGGCCTGGAATAGAGTGGACATAGCTAAAAGTGAAATTTTCAATGGTGACGTGGAATGGAAGGTACCAGGTTTTATTGCTTTAGAGGACTATTGGTGTATAATACAATGCGTACAGGACACTGAAACATCTGATAGAAGGCTTCAGTTTTTAATACTCCCTGCATTCTCCACTAAGAGATTAGGCTGTTTGTCTTTCTGGTACCCCATATGTTTATGGCTAAAAATAGAGGAATAATTCAGTGGTCATGGTCTCTTCCTTGAACACTTTGGGTGCAAGAATCTTTCCCCCCTCTTCTGTACAGACCTTTAAAGCAAAAAAGCCAAACCTGAGTTTACAAAGCAAAAGAAGCATGCAGATGTTACTCTTAGAAGACAGTAGGAAGAATGTTTCCAACTGCTGCATAAATACTCAGCGTGGTGGGTAGCTAACATCACCCCAACTCCTACAGCATGCTATTTGTGTTGATGTTTTAACATTAATGCTTACATAGACATTTTGTAACATAAATGAAGAGAGTTCTACCTCCCTTTCTCATTGTACCCACTATTGTTCTGGTGGAAGACAAAACGCGCATGTACTCCTGTTAAATCTCACCTCCCTCCTCATCCATCCATGATTACCCTCAAGATGCTTTTTTTTTTTTTTTCCTTCACCAATCTAGTCCTGTGACCTGGAAGAAGTGATGATGGATGCTCTGGTCAATGACAAGCCAGAATTTGTAAAATTATTTGTTGACAATGGAGCTAACATATCTGAATTCCTGACATATAGTCGTCTGCAGAGACTCTACTGTTCCATTTCTCAGAAGTGTCTCCTCTATGAACTTCTACTGAAGAAACATGAAGAAAGCAAGCCAACCTTGGCAGGGCTCACTGGTCAACAGCATAAGGACCAGAAGGAGATCAGCCCACTCTTCACCCTCAGTGAGGTCTCTAGAGTTCTCAAGGATTTTCTCCATGATGCATGCAAAGGTTTCTATCAAGACCTTAGACATGGAGGCAAGAAGAAATACGTGAGTTACAACTTTCCATCATAGTCCAGTTCCCTTCCAATTTAGAATTTGAAAAATTTTAACTAGATCTAGCCTTTGGGGTTGGGGCAGGGAAGGAAAGATGAAACAGTCACTTTAATTTCTCATTCCTTTTTTCAGCTCAAATGGTTTTATCTTTTTAATTTCAAAATTAGGAATTCCTTTATTTTCCTTTTTAAGATAGACAGGTTCTGATTCCTCTTTGTCCCCCTCTGCACGTGGGGTTTTATGCAAGGTTTTACTGTACCTTGAACTAGTGCTAAATATGGCCTCTGTTTCACTATCTGCAGAGGCCCCTGTATCTATCTCTCTCTTCTAGCGCAACTTACACAGACCATTCCTCATTTTAGCACCTTGCACATGGAGAATAGTTTGTTGATCTTATTAGCCTCACATGCGCAAGAACAGATTCAATGAAACATATATGGGGAATATGAAGAGATAGATTTATGTTTACTAAGGAGTAATTAGACATAAAAATAGCAGTCTGCATTTCTCATACAGAACTTTGAGCAGAAGTACTTGAAAGACCATATTTTCTAGGACGAAGCAGGCGATGCCCTTTTTCAGTCCCAGGTCTGAAAATGGTAGTCTTTGTATGTAAAACTATTCCCAGATTTATGCTGTGTAGGAGTAGATTGGATACCCAATAATGTGCAGTACATGATATTTGCCTTTAGATCATTATAGTCTTGTTATTGAGCGACATAACACAGAACAAGAAATAAGAACAATTGTGTGAAGTGGACCTTGGCAAGCACCCTGGCCAACACATGACAAGGATAACATATGATGGGTACCACTGTGGAATATCTATAGTGCAGTCTCCACCATTGTGCAATAGATATATCATCATTTTTGCCTTTTGACAGTGTATTTAACATTGAAACTCATAGGTGCCAAAGTTCTTGCAAGAGTATTGGAAATAAATTTGGACGCATGATTTCAAAAGAGAGAGGTACAGAGATATTTCATTAAGATCAGAGTTTTACACAAACTAAACAATTAAACCCTTTGATATTTGCCAAGTTCTAGTTTCATCTTGAAACTGTTTAAACTAAAAAATAAAATAAAAAAAAATTCTTATTCAAGAGCTTCAATGACTTTTGCTTTGATAAAGCCTAGCTAAATTAATTAGTGTTATGAAAATTTAAATTTTAATCTAGTCAGGATTTCTTTGTTCACAAGGACAGCCAATTTGGGGCAATACCTTTGAGGTCAGTAAGCAGACTTCAGACTTACAAATTTTACAGAAATAAAAATTTGCCCCTGAAATCTCACTTACCTTTGTGGGATTTGGCAGTAAGTGAGCTAAAGCCTAGTGCTGTAAATAAGGCTCAATTCAGATAACAGATCACTCTGTCTACCAGCTTTTTTCCTTTAAAAGCTTTTCCCCATGGCTGCCACCAGGGGCTCAGTCCCATTACCATGGGCAACAGAAAGAGCATCGCTGTACTGGCATACCAGTGTCACTGCTGCTAAATTGTGTGTCTTATTTCAAGTTAGGAACTAGCGGTTACAAAGACTGACGAGACTTTTGGGATATCTTTGTCTCCTGCAAGGTTTTCAATGCAATTCGGTGGAAGAAAAAAACCAAACACCAACACCCCCCAAAAATGTCATTATAGTAACTTTGAACAGAATCCCATTATTTAAGTGATGAAAAAATATATCCTCACCAAAAACCTTGTTTTATTAAAAAAAAAAAAAATTCACTCTGGCTGCTTCTAATTAACACAGATATAAAAGGCAGTTTTTAAATATACGTAAAACTCAGAACTTGACCTAAGTTGCCATATTTCCTCTGGAGAGTTTTTTATCAAATGCCAGAGGAATAAGCAGTGTTCGACTTAAAATACTGCCAGCATGAGAGAGAGGTTTCTCAAAAGACTAAAAAGAGGGTATTGACGTACTCTATTCTTGTCCTGTACAGGGTCTTGGCGAGATTTATTTCTGTTGAAATAAAATGCCTTTTGTTCCCTTTTATCTGAAACCGTGTCCTCTGTGGCAGTTGAGCAGAATCCGATATAAGTGAAGGCAACCTCAGATTAGTTAATCACAGGTTTGTCTTGTATGATATTACACACCAGCGGTGAAACCCTGGCCTTAATAAAGTCAATGAGAGCTTTACCATCGACTTCAATGGAGTCATGGTTTCATCCAGAACGTTCTCACACATATTAAGTTATATCTGGGACACAAGGGTCCTTTGACTCAGTACAGAATGAACTAATTACCTCTCATTCCTACAGAAAAGAAAAAGAAAAATAAAAAGAATATGAAGTAGCTGGCAAGGTTAGGAGCAGCTTAGATCGTGTCATTTGCATGGAATGAGACTGCAAAGCAGGTTTTAATTTCTACAAACCATATTTCAGGATAAAATGAATACAAAGCAAGTACCTGGGCCCTTGGATATGAACCAGAAAAGCGAAAATCCTTGGAGAGATTTGTTCGTATGGGCAGTACTTCAAAACCGGCACAAGATGGCAAACTATTTCTGGGCTATGGTAAGCTTTGAGCTGTAGCTGCTTCAGGTGAAGCATTGGTATATTTCAAGTATATGAGATGGTTTTTTTGCTCAGCCTTGTAGCTCAGATGACAGATAGGTTTGTTCCTAAAATACAAGATGTGGCATTTATTGGGCCTCTCATCTCTGTGGGGCTCATGCCAGCAGGGGCAGAGGGCCCAACAACAGAGGAAGGGCAGAGCAAGCAGCAGGTGTAAATAAATCAGCACTGTCTGAAACACGGCTGATTAAGTTCAGGAGCAGAATTGGCCCTCCTTTTCCTTGCTGCTGATGACTCACCACTCTCAGTCGCACGTTTTGTTCCTTCTACAACAGGTCAATTGTTTGGGTTCTAGCACGATGGAGAGGGAAGACGTTGCAATCGAGCATCCTTAGCTTACATGCTGTATGCATAGGGAACAGCAGCATCACACTCTCAATGGCTGAGCTTCAAGCTGGCATAATTGGCTCCTGTTTTATGATCCTCCACAACCGAGGCCCTGTCTCGTGCATCTGGAGCGCGATGCCATGGCTTCCCTCCCCCCACAGAGCCAGACACAGCTACCAGGCTCCATCCCTGAGCTTCTAGACTGCTGCATCTGGTACGGGAGGGGAGTCACGGGGAGGGACAAACTGAGCACAGCTCTTCAGCCAGTGAGTGTGTGTGCATGCAGACACATCTGCACCTTGCAGCGCCTTGTGTTTGTGAAGCCCTGCTACCAGAAGGCACGTTTCTCTGCTGTGTGCCACTGCTGTGCCTCTGCCAGCTGTGCTCCCTCCTTTCCCATATATGCTTATGCAGGGTCTTGGCACAGCCATGTTCAAGGTGTCTTGGCACTGTGACACTGTTTTGCTCTATTTCCATAACACATTCGTCTCCTTTCAGTCTTTGACTGCTACCCCAAATCAGATCTCTCTAAGGTCAATCAAACGCAGAAGTCTCCAGCCTTATAAGGCACAAGAACTACCAATATGTGGTTTTCAATTCTCAAATATCATCAAAACTGTCATTTCAATTGACATTTTGATTGACATTTTGGACTTTAAAGTCTGTATTTGACGGAAGATTCTTTGAAGGGTAGACGTGCATGCAATTTTTTTAGGTTTTTTTTTTTTGTTAGATGTGTTCCTTAGTGAAGTCTCCCCAGTTTAGAAATGTCCTCCAGTGTATGGTAACGGCAGCACCCCTTTCAATTCTACAGGGTCAGGAGGGTGTAGCTTCAGCTCTGGCAGCCTGCAAGATCCTTAAAGAGATGTCCCGCCTGGAGACGGAGACCGAAGTAGCACGCATAATGAAAGAGGCCAAGTATGAGCAGCTCGCTGTTGGTAAGTAACAGCACCTTTTTAACAGCATCAAAGGAGTAACTGCCATTGGAAGGCAAGCAAGTGAAAAAAATACTGTTTCAGTTGTAAAAGGTTAACTATCATGAATAATTTAACAGCCTTGCAGCACAGGCAGTCCCAAACATTCAAATACCACAGAAGGAGGACTTAAAACCCAATTATTTTGGAAAAAATCAATGTTCCAAGACTGGCCCCTGGGATGTGTGGAAGAAATTACTCTCCTGCTGCATGTTGGTATTTTAAGTGCCTGATCTTAGTACAAGGTGTGTTACAGCGATGGGGAAGATAGAATAACCAAAACACTTCCAAGCTCAGAGCAGCCTGGTTTTCCTGCAATATCAAGCTTGCTCTGTAAGGGCCACTAGAGCAACAAGTTTTAAGGCTTGTCTTCGCTGCTAAAAATAATTCGAGATTACCTCACCCAGAAGAAGGCTAACTGCACTGCAAAACTGCAGTGAGGCTCATACTGGTTTCACAGCGCACAAACCGCCCCTCCCTACAGCAGTAAGAATTCAGGCATCTGCAATGCAGGAATGCCAAGCCCTCTCCCCTTTGCCTGGTGTCCATAACACATTCTTCTCCTTTCAGTCTTTAAGAAAAGATGCCTGCACACAAGCTTCTCTGCTGATCTGACTTAAGTTTAATCCGTACCTGAAGGTAGCACTGCTGTAAACAGGCGGCTTTAAAGTACACCACACTTGGAAACACAGAGGCTTTTCCTCTCCCCTTAGAGCTAGTACATCAAGCAGCTGAAGGCTCATGCAGACGTTGCTACATTATTTATACACAGATCACATTTTCCCGTCTTCTCACAGGGCCATTATTATTTACAAAAAATAAAAGGCAGGTTCTCATATAATCACAGGGCTTGAGTAATTTAGTCATAGAATTACAGGGCCTAATCCAATACACAGGAAGTCTGCTCCTTAGCTTTGGTAAGTATTAGATCAGATCCTCAGTTTTAATTTCTGGCCTGGATAACACTGTCAATATTGAGTAGCGAAAACATTCTTTAAGATTCATAAATACCACATCAACTGCAAAAGAAGTCTGTATATCAGCTTATTTTAAGTGAACTTGATCCTTTCCCCAGCACTCACAGTATAACAAGAAGGTGTAGGCTGGCCTAGGAAAGGAACTAAGATAATCAAGTGAATCAGCAAAACGAAACAGACACAAGAAGATGGATCTCATCTAATGAGAAAAACTTGAATTTTTGGACTGTTTATCCTAGTTTCCAAGCTCCAGGACCAGCTTCTCTGGAAACAGAATATCCCAACACTCTACCAAGTCTAATATTATTTTATGTCAACTAGCTGTGTCTTAAATCCAAGGATTTGTTGGCTAGAAGCCAAAGGTGAGCAGCTCCCTTTGTTTAGTCTATACAGGAAAGTGGGGACAGTGTGGCAACTCATCCTTCAAAGAGTAAGAGGATCACCCAGGAGATACAGTTTTGCTTGATATTGCCTAGAGCTCCACATGAGGCAGCTACAGATGAGGGACTATAACAAATACTGACATGTTACCAAGAAGTTTCTTATACTGTCTGTAGAACTGAGAAAGAAAAATTTCTCCTCAGATCAAACAACAACAGGAAAATAACCCCAAAAAACAGTCAGAGGCCCCAGCCTGAGAAGGGAACATACAGATAGAAAGAGGTGAAAGGGAGGTACTGAGAGATTTACTCTATACATTTATCCAAATAGTGGGAATTTTAAAATTACAGTGATTTTTTTTTTCTACCAAGGCAAATCTATTTCATCTGCCCTCTGCCCCAACACATGTACACATATGGACAAAGACATAGTGAGTTATTCTTGTGTCCAGCATCATTCCTCTCTCCCTCCTATCTCCTCCTAGCTCTCTCAGGCTCTTTTCAACTACTTCAGCCTTGCAGAAGTCTCTGGTGCAGCAAGGAGCACCTGGCAGTGCTCACTGTGCTGCACCCTAACACACATCACTCTCTTGCCTTACATTCATTTTTTAATTTTTTCTTTCAAATTACAAGAACCATTTGTCTATGTTTCCTTCATTTGGCAGAACTCTTTAGTGAATGCTACCACAACAGTGAGGAGAGAGCGTTTGCTCTGTTGGTGAGGAAAAATCAGTACTGGAGCAAAACCACCTGCCTTCAGCTGGCTACAGAAGCAGAGGCAAAATCTTTCTTTGCACATGATGGTGTCCAGGTAGGTTTTACAGACCCTTCCCTCACCACCTCTACCCCAGGGCCTTTAAGCATGGTGATGAACACAGAAAAGGATAGCGCAGCAACTGAACAACCACATGAAATGTATTCCCCTAAGAGACATTCTTTGGAGAGGGGACTCTTCCTTCTCCCTAGCATCATACAAAGAGGACATTATACTGCATCCTTGACAAAGAAACATAGTTCTCCCTTTTCCCTTCCTTTCATCCAGTTAGCCTGCAAACCGGTACACTTAGGAGAAGATTTAGCCCTTATTCCATCCTGTGCTTTTTCATCCTTGTTCATAGAGAAGTATTAGGAAAGCACTTTAAATCTGCCTGAGGCATAATGAAGCTGCTCCAAGATGTGAGGTAACTCCTTGTTCAGATTCAAGGAAGAGCTCACTGATAAAAATTAAAACAAATTACTATTCAGCTTTGCCCTCACAACCTGAGTTCTCTCCATATACACAAAGCTAAATTAAGAGCGATGGTGCTTTTAGCTCCCAGTACCTGACTTGCATTTTCTTAGTACTACAGATGTGCTTAATTCCACTTGACTTGCTGTTCTTTCCACTGTCCTCTTTGTAACTCTTTGCATACTCAAAAACACCTGCAGAAGGACACGCAGAGTGCCTGTTTGCTCTGAAGTTGTGCCTACTCTTTAGGTTTTCAGAGCATTCACTGTCTTAGGAGCCACAGAACACGGGTGCACTTCATTTGCACGTGTGTTTTTGAGATGTTAAAGCCATCTCTTCTTTTTTTGACTTTTAGGCCTTCCTGACGAAAATATGGTGGGGAGACATGTCTACAAGCACACAGATCCTGAAGTTAATCTGTGGATTCTGGTGTCCTTTCCTAATCTACACAAATTTAATAGCATTCAGGTACAAACATAACTATTTGGGTGCAAGAGCCAAGTAAGGGATGAAAAATAAGCCATAAAAAATACTCAGTCTCAAAATTTCTCACCCAAGTGATAAAACCAGTAATACCACCCAAGAGTGTGAACAGGACTGCACCACTATTAACCACTAAAAACAGTTTTCTATGGGACAGAGCGATTTGTGTCTCCTGCGCTAGTGCCTATTCTAATTCTTAAAAGAACAATGCCACAGTTTCACATAGAGCACTTCTATTTTGCATAGCCCACAGAAAAACATGTTGGAATTCTGTCAGCTCCAGATTCTACACAGTAATGTGTAGAATATCTCCAGGTACAGCACCATCTATTTCTAGATTTGGAGATGCCTGGTTCAAACCTCTGTATCTTACCTAGAAAAACAGCCATCATAAAGCACTATTATCAGCCACAAGCCTTGTATCTTATCAAGGAAAACAGCCATCACAAAGTGGTATTATCAGCCACAAGCCTTGATAGCCATAAGTCAAGCTTAAAAACACAGGACTGACATGAAAACAATTAAGATTTTAAAATTCAATGTCTTATGAGATCTCTTTGTTAGTCTTCTGCAGGCATAGCTTTGGAGTTTGTCATTTTCAGCTTCTTTGTCACAGTGAAGATGGCTAGAATCTGAGGCTTTCTTAAAAAAAACAACAGAACAGAACAAAACAAACAAACAAAAAAAAAAAACCAGAAAAGAAATAAAAGCAGCCAAGATGCTCTGGCAGTCATAAGAATCCAGGAACTGAAACTTTGAAAATAACTCCTAATATTGTGAGAATCATATACAAATCATCAAAATTGGCATTATGGAATGACATGTTATTATGAAATAAATGTTTCTTAACTGTTAAACTACTTAAAAAGTAGGAGGAAAACTTGTTTGGCACTGCTGACTTAAGACTCTCCTTCTGCCAGTGTCACTAAAGATGACCTTCTTGTCATAATGGCTGCCAGATTCACAAATTCAAGTAATTTAACGTGAAATTTTGGCGAAGTTTTCATGGAAAGGTTTACATTATGATTCATAATGAAAGTAAGCCTTTCCAAATTGGTTCTGTTGAGGATATTTTTTGCCTCCTTTCCCTAGAAATGCAAGACTTGAGACCATGTTCCCTACTGATTCTGTCATTTCCTCTCTTAATTGCTACTAAGAGTAACCAAGAATAGAGCATTGGAGTATTATCTTCTAGGACTGACTGAGGGGTTTATTTCTGCTCAAATCCTAAGTAATTTAAGGAAATTGAGCATCCTGCTCCATTTTTGTGAAGCATGCCAATTATCACTTCTTTGAATCTTGTGGGTGACTTCAGCCTTCTCCTTACAAATAAACAGAATTTGCAGAGGTAAGGATTATGAATTATTTCATAGCTTCTCAGTGGATCAAGTCCAAGATAAGTACATGCTAGCAGTTCTGTATGAATGCCAATTTAGTAGTGAAAAATTGCTAGCCATCATCTTTAAACTAATGAGTTTATTTCCTTACAGTGAGGAAAAACAATCAAAGAATGAGTCAGAGCCATTTAGAGAGCTGGACAGTTTAGATACAGAGAGGACTCCGTTTTTTTCCAAGGAAGAAGATAGGTAAGTTTAAAAGCATTAGTTAATATAACTTTTGTGACAACAATCAAAGAACAGGACACTTCTTGTGCATTGGTGATCAGCTAATGATCTAAGAAACAGCTGAAGGACCAAGAAAGTCATTACTCCTCAGAAAGTGCTGTGCCCTCCGATTACTGCTGTAGTTGCTCTCTAAAAGGAATATAGAAAATAAACAGGGATATATCACTGGTGTAAGGAGATACAACTTTACTTGTTCTGAGCAGGTGATTTCTACAGAACAAGGAATCTGCTTAATACCTGGAGAATCAGAAAGCATTTTCTGAGATTCTATTCAGCTCGTGATGGCTGATATACATTGGATTTAGGAACTAAGCCCCTATCAGATTACTGAGCTGAGCAGAAAGAAGGTTCTCAGCAAAACCTTACATTATGTGAGTGCATCACTACATACTTTCCTACAAAGGCAGCAACAGAAGTACTTGCAAACATCAGTACCTGGGAATTTTATATTGAGTCTGCTTCCCACCATACTAGTGCTCTTCATTTATATTTTAAAAGATGGGCCCTGAGGAACCTGAAGTACAACAACAAATTTATGAGTTAGAGGGAGCATTACACCAATGGGTACCTGAGCAGAAAGATTTTGTCAGTTGCTCGTGGTCATTCACAGATCTGTGATTCAGAACTTCTGAATCCCACCCTATCCCTCTACCACACACTCATCACTAAAACCTAGGAAGCCACAAGGACTTAAGTCAGGATAGGAAGACTTTTGATTAGCACAAATTCCTCTTAATGGCTAAATAGTGCTAAATAGCCACTTGTATTAAGCATGTGCTTTTCAATGCTTTAAAGAGAACTTCAGAAATAAGTGAACAACAGTAGCGAGGAAGCATCATCGGCAGTATGAAGTGCTGAACCAAGTCAGAGTTATTAGGTTCTATTTTTACCTCTGGCTTTTAACTGCCGCTATATTGGAGAAAATCATTAGTTCTTCCCTCTCCCTCCCTAACCTATAAAATAGGTGTAAAAGCATCTGTCTCTTGGGAGCTATTTGTAAGCAATGTCATAAAGCACTTCCATACCCCGAGTGAAGCGTGGTTCGGTCATTACATTGTGCATTCCAATTACTATTATCTTAGCAATTTATTTTAACAAAGAGGCCCTCTCCCTCCCAGATCTATTTCAGCATCTTACAGTAAAGCTGCAATTATCTGTTTATGATATTAGCCTGTCACAATGGGAATCTATCTTATGATGTCATAAATTGAGAGGTAGTACAGAATCAGGCTCATAGAAAAGACTGGCTGCGAGGAGAAACTTTTCCTTGTAACAAATGTATTTAATAATTAGCAAGAATGTCAGGGGAAATTAAAAACCAGTGTAGAGCCATTGTTTATTTTTTGTGAGGTAAATTGAAAACATACCCTAATGTGCACATCCTTTGGTAGAGATCACACCTCTCAGAGTCAGAATCACAAAATGAAAGATCCAATAACATCCCTATCTTACATGGGAGAGCAATTTATGTGGAAACAAAACCTCACACTAAGATCAGATTGCTATCAAATACAGGCAACTTGCATTTTCCGCACAGGATAATTTCTATTGCCAATAGATAGCATTTCATGTTCCAAAACACAGCAAAAACAGCTGTAGATGTACAGGTCAAATTTCCCTTCAGTTATCAAAATACTTGCGTAATTCCACAATAGTCAAAGACTACCTTAATAAATAATTTATGAGGTCAACTTATTTTTGCTAAAAGGCTTCTATATTACTTTTTCTGCAATTTACTCTAATTTAATTGTAAAGGGCGAGATGCCAGCGCTTACAGTTGTGTAAAGGACTGAAGTATTCCTTCAGTAGTTCTCTCAGACTTCAGCAGGGATAGTCAAGAAACATGCTTAGTATCATCTGGCACTTTTGAGACTGGGTCAGAAAGAGGAATTGTTTAAAGTCAGAGCAAAACCAAGAACTGCAGGCAAACACTGCAAGAAATTTTTAGAGCCAAAATAATTAAGAACTGACTTGCAAACTATATTGGCCATTTGCTTTTCTTTCATATTATTTTGGATGATGAAGAGCAATTAGCCCACTTCCCCCTCTCCTTGTGTATTTGCACAGTGTTTATACTACATGCAGGAGCACAATAAAATTACAGATCAAATTAACACAACAAAACTGAAATAACAAGAATATGCATTTAAGCCTCATGTGACTTTGTTTTTCAAAACCTTCTTTTTGTCTTGACATATTTCTGCTATGATAATGTGATTGCTCTGGCTTCTGCAGCCTTCGTCCTTGCCACCCCCAGCATCTGTCTGTTACTATCTTAGAAAAAGCTTTATATAGAGTAATACTGAGCCTATTCCCATGAACTAATTTTAGGAAATTATCACCAAGCCTATATTCTTTTTGTTTTGCAGAGGAAATGGTAAAATGGAAAAGCAGAACCCATCTAAAAACACAGCGTGGGCGACGTTCATGTTTACTCGGTGGAGAAAATTCTGGAGTGCCCCTGTAACTGTATTTATGGGGAATGTTATAATGTACTTTGCTTTTCTGTTTCTATTTACTTATGTCCTTTTACTGGACTTCAAACCACCTCCACCTGAGGGTCCATCTGCTAAAGAATTTATACTTTACTTCTGGGTTTTTACCCTGGTCTTGGAAGAAATCCGACAGGTCAGTAACTTACAACACCTTAGTAATAACACAGTAAAACTTAAGGCAATATTTTGATTAGATTTACCATCTGTATAACTGTACAAGCTTGAAGATTTCAAGTATCTGAGGCAGTTTTGCACAGAAGAGCAATACAGAACTTACATTATCCAAAACACTCCACCTCTCTCTCCCAGAGCAAGCATGTCCTCCACCATATAAACCAGTAGCTCCACCTCTGCTTCTCCATCCTGCTCCAGCAGTAGCCAAATCAAGCACGCTGCTAAGATTCAGGTGTCCTTCACTTTGCAAAGTATCTCTCTGATTTCACTCCCCAGAACTAGATCCTCCCACCACAAATAATGGAAATTGGAAGTTATATTCTACACCTGGAAACATAGCAGGCAACTCTACATCAACAAGAAATCCTGTTTAAAAAAAGAAGTAAATTAATTCAGATTATTTGGGGTTTTCCTAAAATACTTCTCAACTCAAAACATTAGCAGATCTCTTTTGGGTTTGCTTTTCTTAAAAAACAAAACAACAACAAAACAAACAAAAAACAAACCCAAACTTCTCCATTACTCTCCCCGTTACTGGTTTTGGAATGTCCCCAGCTCAACAACTGAAATAATGTGTGAACAATGGTGCTAGTGTGTTGCCAACTGTGGCTGTCCTCTTTTGATGCAAAAAAGCAGTTATAAACATTGACTCTGGCAGAACAAATAGGTGTTCATTATTTAAGCAATAGGGACAGTGAAGGGGATCCCAGTTTGCTACAAATTATTTGAAATTATGCAGCAAGGCCATAACCAGAGCAGGGAATGGAAAATATTTGGACCAAAGAACATTTCATTATAAACCTGTAAAACATGAAGAGTGCCAGGCTAAAACCCAATTAAGAAAACCAACTCTTTGCCTAGATCATCAAACGTGTACTCACTGACAATTCCAGTATACAAATGCCAAATCTATTCATGCTGTTTAGATAGCAATACGTCTAGAAGCTGAACTTTGACTGGAAGTTGTATTGTTTAACAGCCCAAATGCTGACAGAATCTTAAATCAGGCCTCAAATTTCTTAATGCTAATATCACAAGAATAAAAAGATTTGATTTTTTTTCTTTTTCGTGCAACTTTTGTGTTTTAAGACAACAAACCGAGCTTATGTTTTCAAGCTTTTTTGGTTTTGCTCTTTGCAATGAAAGAGAGAAAGGAAACAGATACTATGTTAAAACTCACAATGAAATAGTGAAACTGGAAACAGATCAATACCGATGATTATTTCTCTTTTTCAGAGTTTCTATACAGATGAAGACACAAATTTAATGAAAAAATTTAAACTGTATGTGGAGGATAACTGGAATAAATGTGATATGGTGACCATCTTCCTCTTCATAATTGGGGTAACCTGCAGGTACACATCTGTTCCATGTGATGTGGTCAGCAGCAGTAGCAAGGGCTATGTATGTCAACTGACAGGAGAGTCTCCTACGCACGTAAGGACAGGCTATGACATTTACTTTTACAAGCTTTGAGACATGTTTCTGCAATAAAAGCCTCTAAAATTCCGTGGAATCATAGCATTTGCTCCAGAGACCACAAAAAGGCATATTGGTATATTCAAACACACGTACAGAAAAACTCTTCTGCTTTTTTTTTTGTTTTGTTTTTGGCAATCACTTTTGGTCAATGTATAATACCTTTTTATTTAAAAAAAAAAAAAAAAATCACATTGAAGCCAAGACAGAGAATACAGTCTCCCTCCACCTTTTGGCTATTTCTCATCAATGTACAGACATTATGTTACTTACATTCCTTTTACATTGCTTATGCAAGCACAGCCCCGAAGCACTTGCCTTTTCCTACCTAGGCTACGCCTGGAAACCGAGTGCAGTATTTGAGAAAATACTTCTCAGGCGTACTTGCTGAGATCTGACATTTCATTTCATGTGTTCTGCAGGATGCTGAACTCAACTTTTCAGGCTGGACGTACAATACTTGCCATTGATTTTATGGTGTTTACACTTAGACTTATACATATTTTTGCAATTCATAAACAACTTGGACCGAAGATCATAATTGTGGAAAGGATGGTAAGTGTGCGGTCTCTCTCAGATAAATGCTTGTGCTTTCTAAAAAATGGAGTGTAGGAAATCTTCTCTTTACAAAGGGAATCAGTTTACAGTCTATCTTTATTTTTATATTTTTAAGGCTTGTCATTTTGCATATATTCCCTTATTTATCACGAATATTAGATGCAATAAGTTTGAAATAGATCCTTCCAAAGAGCTCTGTAGTGTAATAAGTTGGTCCCAATTTACTAATCCTTGTACCTTACACCTAATCATTTATTCTCAGATCTGGCAAATGAAGAGTAGCGTGTCTTTGACTTACTGCCACTCCTCTTGCTTCATAAGCTGTGTGCATTCAGAGCAAAGACCTCAGAGAGACGACAGGTCATTTACAGAACGGCAAGGCATTTACTGAATGACTCTGCTCCACTTGGGGAAATAGATTATGTTATTTGCAAGAAGTGTGCAAAAAATTCTGTGAAAAAGGATAGTTTCAAGTTTCCCACAGGAGTTATTCTTACTTGTACTTTGTAGCTCCAAGTTACAATGAAAACATATTAGTACTTTGTGAGCATATGCTGGAAGATGTTGATAAAAGATTTTTATTTATTACCACTCTCCTGCAGGAAATGAGACTTTAGGACTACAGTTGCTGTGCTTGTGTATGCATTGGTATGTTGAAGTAGCTTTTTATTTAGGCATGTTAATCTGCTAGGCCAATTAGCTCATGGTAACTGATTAATAGGAGTTCATCTAATTGTAGGTGCTATTACACGATCTACAAATATTTGATTTGTGACTCACAGCAAAACTCAGTAAAAGCCCTACAGTCTAAACAAGCCTATACACTGAATAAACATAACTACCAAGCTATTTGGATTTGTCTACAAATGCAGTAACTGGAACTCTAACGTGACATTTTCTTGGAGTAGCAAAAGGGTAAATGGCAAATAAATATTTGTTCTCGAACATTATCTAGCTTACAGCATTAGCAGACTTTTATTGTAAGAGAACAAGGCAGATCTACAGCTCCTAACCCTTCCTTGCTGCACACCAAGCTAAACCAGGGCCTCGAACACATATGGTGATGTGTCTACTGACGTCGTAGGAGATAACACCTAGATTAGGAAGATGCAAACAAGAACATAAACAGCAGCCTAGACAAAACCATAAAATGGGAACTTTCATCTTCCCCCCATCCAAGCCAACACAATGCCTTAGCTTTGGTATTTCGATGTTGAACCTTACATCAAATGAAAGAACAGTGAAAGTTACTTCAGTAAATGATACCTTCTGGAAAGGTTCATCAAGTAGGTTCAAGCAAGATCATTTCCCTTACTTAAACAGAGAAGCAATCCAAGATTGTCTCTTATTGTCTTTCTCCTTTTTAACCTTGCTACAGAATTGCTGAAACAAGTCTGGGAGCTGCTAAAATGGCAGTTCGATGCCAGAACAGTGCCCCTTCACAGAGAGATTGCAGATTGGAAAAAAATATTTCCAGACTTGTCACCCCTCTCTCTTAACTATGACACCATTACAGTCCTGCAGCACCACTAAATTTTAAATCATCCAGAAAAAAAAATAGATTGGTGAAACTCAGAGAGGCATCAACTATGTGTTGCCTTGTTTAGATACTGTGTTTCTTAATAGATCTCCAAGTAATGTCACCAAGGTCTGAAATGCCTATGCTTTTGGGTAACGGCACAATCCAATAATCTAATTGAAATGAATCTAAAGTCCCTAATGAACTCTGTCAGTTTAGATGGGAAGAGGATGAAGTGTTCCTTTTCCACCAGGGAAAAATTATTGCACTTGAAATACATTTTCGATTTTTTTTTTTTAAGTAAGTGTTTTCGGATTCAATTACTTCTGCTTCTGTAGAGAAACACAATGTTTAAAAGCATGAAGTCCTGAAAACAATCCCTCAGATGCATTACTTAGCTTGCAAACCCAAGACAGAAGCTACCTGATCCTTGCAGCCTTCAATGTCTGCTGTATCAGTGGTTCAGCATTCATCAATGAGCACTGGCTGTTACCAGGATTCACTGCTGCAACAGAACTCTTGTAATTCACAGTAAAGATGGTACTGTGAGATCTCACAGAAAATCTGTATTTAAAGGGTACAATACAATTCGCTTAAAAAATAAAATGCGCCGAATTTTTAAGTGTTAGATGATTGAAAAGCAAGATTTTAATTTAAAACATGCCTTTATCTAAATGAGCTATTTAATTTAAGTGAGCTATTTAATTTAAAACATGCCTTTATCTAAATGGTTGGTTACAGGCCAAGAACAATATGATAACAGCAAGGTCAAGAGAGGAATTCTGTGCATGGAACTGTATCCTATTCCACCTCCTTTAACCAAAACAAGCTTGGAAAGACACAAAATTATTTGATCTGTTTTCATATAGAAAGACTACCATTCTTTTACTATGCTATTACAGTCAACTCTCCTCCTGTTCTCCCCTCCCCCTCTTTTTTAGATGAAGGATGTTTTCTTCTTTCTGTTTTTCTTGAGTGTGTGGCTCATTGCCTATGGTGTGACAACTCAAGCTCTACTTCATCCTGATGACAGCCAAGCAGAATGGATATTCAGGAGGGTGCTTTATCGTCCCTACCTTCAGATATTTGGCCAGATTCCACTGGATGAAATAGACAGTGAGTAAATTTCTTTCCCCCGTGACTCGGCCATTTTTGAATGCACACTTCTGATTAGAGCATGGAATTCCTTCCCAGTATTGTCTTTTTTTTTTTCCTTTTTTTTTTGTTTTTAATCTTTGTCCTGCAGGCCAAAGCTTTCACGTTACCATGATATAAATAGTTTATTTGCAAAGAGATAACGTGCACTGTGGAATTACATTAGAGCATAAGGGTTAGCCCTATTTAGACAAGCTGTCTGAAACATTCACACAAGGATTTGCAGCTTTAAAGGCTGGCATACCTTTTTTCACTTCAGTCCATTTCCGTTCAGTTTAACCTAGACCCAGATAACCTTGTGTAAACTGAAATAATAGCACCTCCATACATTTTGGCAGTAGTTTAATGTGACAGTGCTAAAGCAGTACAGCTCTGCCCATAAGCAAACACTTAGGCTTTAGAATAAATATTGCTCCAGAGCATTTATTGACTCTGGAAATAAAGCTGCGCAAATCAAATAAAGCTAGTAATTGCGTATGTGCAACATCTCAAACAAAACAACACAAAAATAATCATAAGACATGGAAATACTTGGACATAAAAGTTCAAAGGCAACATTTCTGATAGGTAAGCAGGTAAAATACAGAATAGGTAATTTCCCAAAGAAGTCTGAAGTAACGTCACAGCATTTAGCCAGAATAACCGTGCTAAATGTCAGTGGCAATATTGAAGTAGTATGCAAACTTGAGGTAACATAGATGGAACCAAAAAAATCCCACAGACAGAAGCAAACCAATAAGCATTCTTTCATGTTCAGTCTGCTTAATAAGAAAAAGCATACATCTTAGAAAAACCAAAAAAGCCTGAATGAGACAAGAGAACATGGGTGTGATTCATCTCACTTATCTTTAAATGCCTAAGGTGTAAGCATGCACAGCACAACCAGTCACGCTTATTTCCATTAAAGCAATTGGAGAGAAACAAATATTTCTGGAATAAGATTAATTTTATTTGGAAATAGGTTAGATGTAGCATTCTCTAGAAATGTGTGTTTCTCTCCATTGAGACTCCAAAGGGTGTCGTCACCTGGATAAATAACTGGTTAACAGACAGAGAAAAAAAGAATTAATTACACAGGTAAGTTCCAGAAGGGAGTCATTTGTCCTGGGGCTCTCTGGGGTTTATTCTGTTTAACATCTTTATGAAACGTGTGGAAAAGGAGATGAATAACGAGGAGGACAAAATTTGCTGACAAAACTACGTTACTGGGTAGTAAAGACTAAAGCTGACACCTAAGAGTTGCAGAGGACCCTCATGTGTGCTAAATCATCAAATGAAATTCAGTGTGGATAAATATAAGGTAATGCACTTTGGTGAAAGCAGTCCCAGCTGTGGTGAGCTTTGATGTAACTGCATGCTCCCAGGAATATGATTGTGGGGTTATCCATGGCAGTGGGGAAAAGAATTATTAGTGAAAAAATGGAGAACAAAAAAGTAAGTATCACTATGCTACTCTAAATTTGTGGATTTAATTCATAGCTGGAGACAGGATACAGGGCTAGACCTCTAGTCTGATGCAATAGGACCATTCTTACTAATCTTGACTGGAAGCTCAGGTGTACAAAGTAGTTTAAATTTAGAAAGAGGAACACCATTCCCAGCTTTTACTGAGTTTTCTCCTCTAACATACACACCAGCATGAGGACTGCAAAGACACAAGTATGTGGGGGAACACAATTGCTAAATACTCAAAGGTGATTTGAGTTTGGGAACCCAAAACTAGTCTAAAAAGGATACAGCCTTTTCAATACAATCCCTCTTTGCTGAACGTTACTAAAAAGCCAGCTGTGACAGCCATCTTGCTACTGAATGAGCAGCCAAGTTCTGGAGGTCTGCATTGTCCTAGGGTTGCAAACCTCTTGCACATTAAAGCAATGTCTCTTCATGTACACGTCACGATCCTATTTTCACAAAATTAAAGACATTGGATATTAGTTCACATAAATGATCTTTCAACAGCAAGAATTAGCTCGGTAGCTCAAGCAGTCAAAGAACTGTCCTTTTAGGGGTAAGAGAGTCTCATATTTATGGTCCTGCTAGTAGTCAACAAAGGTAGTACAAAAATACTACCACAATACTGGGTTTAAGCTTTTAATGATTGTAGAATATTCAGAACAAAATTATGTTGCTGCTTATATGCAGCCAACATTTAATCTCATTTTAGTAATCAATATCATCGTCCTTGATTTGTATGTTAACAGTAAGGGTACAAAATATATGCTTCCACCCATGTCACTAGTTCTTAAAAGAAGACATGTTTAGAGATATTAATTCAGTTTTTATTTGCATTCAAATAGCTATGAAATGCATTACTTCAAACCTCAGGAACAATTTGTAATTCTTGCCATTCTTTGTTGAAAGTCAGAGATTTTGCTCACCAAGATGCAAAGCTTTTGTGTCCACTCTAAGAAATATATGTGACAGTAGGATTTGTCAAAACTATTCTTTTATTTCTCTATCTTTCTTTGCAGCATCTCGGACGTATCCCAGGAACTGTACATTTAATCCACTGCAGGTTCTGCAGGAGAACTTGCCATCATGTCCTAATAGCTATGCCAACTGGCTCGTCATACTTCTGTTGGTCATCTTCCTGCTAGTCACAAATGTTCTCCTTTTGAATCTCCTGATTGCTATGTTCAGGTAAGAGCGATTTCAGTAAGTATCAAGACAGAGGCTGCAAAGGTTTAACTGAATTTCCCACATTGCTGTTGGCTATTCATTTTGGAATACACCAGTAATTTTCCTAATTAGTATTATTTGGGGGTTGATAGATAGACTTCTGTGATCATATAGTTCTTAAGTTCTCATCATCCTTCCTGTAGTCACATTAAAGACAAGAAGAAAAGAACCCTCTTTTACTGCTAAAAATTCCATTAAACATGCAAAGAAGGGTCTGGATCCCTGGCTGTGCTTCAGCACAAGTCTGCAGGTGCAAAGCAGCCGTAAATTTGGCAGACTTAACAGTGGATAATCTGCACATAGGGGAAATGTTTGATGTCAACACGGCTAATAGTGATTCATTTGGTTGAAGAACTGACGTGGCATGTTTGCTGATCTTGCCTAAGTGAAGTGGAATTACCCTTCTTTTAAAAAAACCTCTAATGTATTTTTTAACATTTGAAGACTGCAACTGCAATTATTTTAACGTCTAAGAATTTGCACAAACTTTAAATTATCCCTACTTGCTGACCTTGCTGTTCCCTTTCTAAAGTAAATGAGGGACTCAATTTTGTAATAATAAACTTTAGCTTGTTGTGGTAAAAACAGTTATAATACTTTTTTTTTTTTTTTCTCCAATTGCAGCTACACTTTTCAAGTTGTTCAGGGCAATGCGGACATCTTTTGGAAAATTCAGCGCTACAACCTGATTGTTGAATATCATGGCCGGCCTGCCTTGGCACCCCCATTTATCATTATTAACCACATCACTCTGGTTCTCAGAAGAATCTTCAACAAAACGCAACATAAAAAAGAACATCTGGGTGAGTTGTTAACAAACATCTAGCAACTGGAGACCCTGACATTCTCTTAGGACATGCTGCATAGGCAAAACAGAAGAGCAATTAAGGTTTCCTTAACCCAAGAGTCACAATTTATTTTTAACAGAGTGCCAGGAGACTACAAATGAAAAATTAAGGCTTATAATGTATCCTCTACTATAAACAGTTTCCCACAATGCATTTCTTTATGCTCCGTAGTTATTACAACAAAGTTGTCAATATAAAACTGGTTAAAGGGATTTGATTTCTGAAGAGATAACAATGGATAGGTTTAACGAATAGTTACTTCACTTGCTCCTGAATTTTAGTAATTATTAAGTACAGACAACTCTAAAAACATATACCAAGTCTAAAAATCTACTAGGATCAGTGGAATTTCCCAATACAGAGAGAAGTAGTGAGCACTCTTCGAGAAATGGCAGTCCCTTAAAAGTTATAATTAAAAAGATGAAGTTCAGCTCATTACAGATGGCATTTGGGGTCTTTTTATAGTGATGGCAAACTTGGCCCATCTAGTTTAATAGTGTCTGATAATAAGCCTATTTACTCCTCATGTGCAAGTGGATAATGGGCTTTGCAACGGAACTGATGTCAGACTGGACCAATTCAGAGCCCTTTGACTAAGCTCCCTTTCAGATACACTCCTGGCTGTCAAAGCACACTGCTGAAGGTTCTTCAGAAGCAAATAAAATAAAAATATTATTATTTTCCCTAAGAAAGCAAGTGCCTGACTGCTCAGGTTATAGATTCAGTCGTGTCTGGAGCATGCAGCAAGTGTGCCCTTTTACCAATCTTTAGAGAGATACAAAACTAGTATCCCACATTCAAAATATGTCTGTGAAATTGAGGTCTGTTGTTGGCTGGGACGCTTGGCAACAACAGGCTTTATACTTCAAGGTGGAGGGATTTATTCACAGTTTGTCTGACCTATTTATAATTGTTCTAATAAAGAAGCTTAGATGATAAAGTACATCTGAACACGAAGCTGTGCTTATTAAATACTTTGGGGCTAAAATGTGTCAGAAGTCCAGTAAGGCTGTAAATAAGCTTAAATGGAACCATAGAAGTTGGTCCATGCTGTTCTTTAGAAAATTCAGGAGTCATATCCAACTGCAAAGCGGTCTGTTGCCTTCCACCACAAGAAAAAAAGAGTAGAAAATACTTATTTTACACTGCATTGTCATAACATGACACTCCTGCAATGGCAAAGGGCCTGCAATGGCAAGACATTAGCATAGCAGCTTTCCATTCCTAGTATAAGAGAAAGGGGAGTAAAATATAATTCTTAATTATTTTTTTTTTGCTACAGAAAGAGATCTTCCTGTTGGCCTAGATCAAAAAATCATAACATGGGAGCTGGTGCAAAAAGAGAATTATCTTGTAAACCTTGAACAAGAGAGGAAAGAAAGCAATGAAGAAAGGCTGAAGGCCACGTCTAATAAGTATGTTATTCTGTGCCGCAATAAGCGTACCTTGCAAGTCTTCAGCTTTGAATGAGATAAAAATTCAGGTGCTTGTAAAGCTTATATGAAGAATCCAACTAGAATGCAATTAGGAAATACGAAGTCCATGAAAAAAAATGTGATAAGCCATCATCACTACTATATTAGAAGAGGTTTTGGCACTCTTGAAGTATGTCCTATTACAGACCTGTAAGCTCCAGCCAAATCTGCAGTTAAGCTCAATGAAAATCATATTCGTGAAGAAATGGTGGAAGAATAGTTCCTTTGCTATGCTGCAGTGCATGTACTTCCATCCCCTTTTGAATTATACTTTTCAATGGCTTAGACCTTTGAATGGAAGTTTAAGATATCTTGAATTACTCACAGCTCACAGATGCAGAAGAACAACTATTTATGACTTTATGGCACAAGACTACAATTTTCCACAATAAATTAATGATATTGGCTGTGAAATTGTATTTAATTAACTGAGTCTCCATTTAAATGCTTGTCTAAAATATCTCCTCACTAGGAATATCCCTTAAATTGGTTTAGTATTCTAAAGAAAGAAAGTGATAAATTATTATTCAGAGGTTTACCATGAATGAGTAAATATTTACTTTGTGTTTTTAAGTGAGACACAAAGTAGTTATGTGGAGGGAAAACAGAAACATCTAAGGCAATACTGAAAGCCAGACAGCAAAGCCTTCTTAAAGAAGCTTTTAACACCTGTTTCAGCTGTTTCCTCTTATGATAAAACTGACTTCAAATAGAGGCACAATGGGTGTGAAAGTTATCATCCTAAGAAAGATCCATGAAATGTTGTTGTGCTGTCTTCTTTCTGTGCTTTCGAAATAAACCTCCATCTAATTCATACAATAGCTGGAGTCCAGAACAGCATACTTGCGTACGTCCTTGGAAAATACTCTTCTCCCTCTAATCTACATAGACTCTTAATTCATAATAATTTAGAATTATTATGTTGGTTTAAACTTTATTCTCATAAGCAGGTCACAGACAAACCCTAGGAATGAGAGCTCAATTGTTGAGATCAAGCAAAAAATATATGTGTAATTGCTTCCAAACAAAGGGCACAATTGTATTTTTCTATCTTTAAAGCTAGAAAGCTTTACAGATGGTACGTTGCACATGAAGTTACTGCTTGGAGGGGAAAAATAAGAATCAGTCTGGCTTCACAGGATTTCAGGTGTAGCAGAGCCAGAAAGAGACTGGAAAAGGTTCAGATGAGCACCACTAAACCCGTGGCTTTTTATCTTTGCTCTTAGGTGGTAGCAGTGTGTACTTGAAAGCTTATTAAACCCTCAGGAAGTGATTCTTTGAACTTTACATTGAACCAATCCCAAAATGCATCAGACCCATCCAGCAGCAGGTTTTTCACATAGACCTGGATGGAATGTAACCTGCTAGAGGGAAACTTTGAAATAGTAATTAGGGCAACACAGAGAGGGATTTGAGGAGCCTAAGAGCAATCAGATGCTAAGATTAAGGAACTGATGGGAGAAGAGGTGAGGAATACAGAAAGCATGTAGACAATACAACAATTTGGAGGCACTATATGGAAGTTCTCTACACAGTCCCTTTGGACTGCATGGAAAAAGGGATTTGAATGTCCAGCCAGTTTCCAAAAATGAAACCTCATATAAATTTTAAGTGGCTCATCTCCCCCATGGTGATGGAAAATATTGTGGCCTCAGCTCTCACACCAGGACCTGTTTACATTTTGTACAGGTGGGACATAAGTGGCTGGAGAGACAGATCTGGACCTAAGGCTCCTTTCTGCTGTCCTTCATTTCCACAGCAGCTGGGTCTAAGCGGCCCCGGCCAGAAGCTGAACGGCTGCTGTGATCTGTGTGAGTTTATGAGTCCCTGGGCACCAGGTGCATGAGAAAGTTCCAGAAATGCCGCTCTGTTCAATAAATACTTGCAGGAACACCTCAAAAGGACAAAAGTTTTAGGGGGGTCTGGGATTTCTCAGCAGCACAAAATTGCCAGCGAGGGGTCATGGCTCTACTAAGTTATGTGGGTTTTGTGTTTTAGGATTTATTCTGAGGCGTTTCCTTTTTCCTCAGCGCGTCTGCTTTGTTTCCACAGGGTGGATAATTTGTCTAAATATTTTAGTGGATGGAAAGAACAAGAAAAGCGGTTTAAAGTTATGGAAGCCCAGGTAAGTAATATTTTTATAGGCATTTATATCAGTTTTAGGATTTCACCATGTTTCTCTTGTTTAGTAGTGGTTTGGCAGACCCTATTTAGGGATAAAGGAAGGAGAAATTGATCTGTATTTAGATTTCACTTTCCTTATTGTTTTCTCTCTGGTGATATACATGTAGAGAAACATTTCTGACCTCCGGGAGAAAGGGGAATACAGCATTTATTGCTCTTTCTGCTAGTCTACTTGAGAAGTGTTTATTTCCTTCATTAAAGATGCTTCTGGAAGGAAACACCTCATCTTCCCCCCTCCGTTCTTTTCCTTTGCCCAACCTTTTCTTTCTTTAAAACTGACAACTTTGAAAATACCCGTATTCTGTCTGATCTGACTTAGACTAATCTTGAACATCAGTTTTTCTTTTTTTCTTAGATACCAACGTCTCAAAGGGAAGTGTCTAACATACAAATGTGAAACATGCATAATAGAAGGAAACCCTATCTTGTGCTTTTGATGACAAACCCTTGAGATATAAACAAACATTTTTTAAACAATCCAAAAATGTGCAGCATTACCATGTGCTACATAGCACAACTGTTATTGTTTTCTTTGTCTCTAGAACTCTCCTGTGTCATTTTGGCCTCACGGAAAGTTCCTTATCTTAATACTCCCATTGCAGTCTCCCTCCCCTTTCTTATCCATTTTATGGCTTCCTGAAAAGTCATGAAAAAAAATGAACAATGTTGACACCAAATACAGGAACACACAAGAAATGCTTTAGTAAGTTTGTACCAGCTTGAGATAATGCAATATACTCACAAAAAAGGGAAGGTATTTAATACAAATCTTACTCCAAGACAGTTCAACTATTTCTTATATAATTAAAAAAAAAGTGGTATCTCTGATGCTGCTTCTGTTTGCTGACTAGACTATCTTTCCTGCAAATTTAAGAATGGATAAAGTACTACAAAAATTAGCTGATGTAGAAATCTCTACCTATTTTGTAGATTTGCTACTGTACAGCTGTTATCTCCTCAATGGCAGAGCTTTTAACCAAGACCAACCTCTTATGCAACCAACCAGCTCCAAACTATACATGTAAGTATTGAAAACAATCACGGAAAAGCTAATATAGCTGAACAATTTAGTTTAAAAAAAAATGCAAGAAAAAAAAAGATTGGAAGAGAACCACATAAGAAGGTACAAAGAAGTATACCTAGAGGTAATGGGAATTTAAACAAGGAACAGAATATTCATACTTTAGAATGAAAAAATTACCTTTTGCAAGGTATATTTCATAGAATCATAGAATCATCTAGATTGGAAGGGACATTTCAGTTCATCTAGTCCATCAACCTAAAACTGCCAAAAAACATCACCAAACCATATCTCTAAACACTATGTCTACACATCTTTTAAATACCTCCAGGTATTTTAAAAACTTTGGGGAAAGGACTATCGTTTAGTGTGTTAGAATGATCTCATCCAGCTTCAACCACGTAAATAAGTACCTATTTGCCACAGGGTTTTTTGAAAGGGTTGTGTCTCGAGCGTTCCTTGAGTCAATGAGATAGTACTACCAAAGTATTACCAAAACATTTCATATGGGTAACAGTAGTCTTAAAA
>VYZM01006848.1:46628-64407 GCA_013398915.1 Dromas ardeola
AAAAAAAAAAAAAAGAGCAAGCCTGCTGCTTCGTTTTAATCAACACAGCTCATTTGCCTTCAGAGCTACAACTGTTTCTGTCAGTTAAGGATCTTGTCCTGTGTCCCAGGGCTCCACTGTTTGGAGCTTAAAACATTGGAGACAGAAGCAGACTATTTCTCAGCCACCACAGGACATCCAATGCAATAAAGATTTTGGATCTTCTCCTTAATGATCCGTTTCAATATCTACCTATTACTATCTATTACACAAAAAGCTCTCCAAAAACCTTACATTGAACATGTATACACTAAATGGGAAAAAGAAGTAGCTGGAAATTCAGCAAAGTTATGACATGACAAGATCTCAGATCACTCAGACTCGAACTAACCTCAAACTTGACTTAATTCTGTTAGAAGCTTATAAAACACCTATGTAAATTGCTTCATTATCAACATTCCAGTAAGGAAAACCATCCTGGAGGATGCTTCCCAGACAATTTAATACTGTAACTGCATAAAAATCAGAAACTTAAATAGCTGAGAAATAAAGAAGAAACCCGTTTTTATCATATACTGAGCAAATGCAAAGTAATACAATCTACAGTATCTTTTTATTGTGGATTATTTCAAACATTTTAAAGTTTTTTAAGCAATTAATATTATGTGCCCCTTGTCCTAAGGCTTTTAAACAAGCACATGGCTTTTACAACCCTATTAGGTGTGACGAATGCCAACACAGAAGTGCCTTTGCCAGAAAGAAGTGAAAGAGAAGAGTGCGCAGATCAGCCCGAGACTGACATCACATACATCGATAATTAAATTTTACTCTAATTTCTTCATATTAAACCTTTTGTCCTACTGACCTACTGTAGAAGTAAAATCTTAATTACATGAAGTCCTCAGGCCCAGCTCTCAAAACTTTATGCCAACCACTGTCAATGTTTGACACTACTCTGGATTTCTTATTCTTCCCCCTTCAATTTCTTGGGCTTTCTTCCCTCCTGCTCCTGTATTGCTTGGTCCTTTCTCCAGAATGCCATTCCACAAATCACATTAAAAACTTTCTCCTCCAGGATGACTCCACCACCTTATTTTCTAAATATGATCTGCCTTCTGTTATCCAAATACCATCCCCTCAATCGAATGTCATCATTGCTAATTTACACATTTTTCTGTTAGAGGAAGTCTCCCTTTTGAAGGGTGATCATTTACGCACTGAAAACCAAGCCGCTTTCTTGGCCAAGAAAGCAAGCTCGTATTTCTGAGTTGCTTAGAAAGGAAATCAAGCAATAGTTTCCACAGGAAAGGGCCTGGGATACTGAACTATTACAATCCTGGAGTTCTTACAACCCTCAAACGATCGCACTCACCGTCTTCTCTTCCCACGCTGGCTTCTGTAAGGTATTCCTTTGCCGGTGCTCTTTATTGAGGGCTCCTCACTTATCCCCAGAAATGGGAATCTCATTGCGCAGTCCTCAAACGTGCGGTGGCTTGCAGTTGCTTTCCAAACACAAAGCCGGTGGCCCTCCCGCAGCCAGACCCCCAGCCTCTGCTGCTTGCGTTTTTGTTTTAATGCCAAATCGTAGCTGCTGTCAGCTTGCTGCTATTAAAGGAGACTTTGCCTTTACGTATCACACCACACGGAACACTGCCTCTGCACCTGAGTGGATTTCTGATTTCATTTCACTCTTCTCTCCCAAAGGTCAGGGGAAAAAAAAAAAAATCACTTAGAACTTTAAAGCAAGAATGTGTAGCAAAAATTTTCCTACAAACTAGGAATTCAGACTGTGTGCATTTTTTCATTACCTAAACCTGCATGTACGTTTTTAGCATACAAAAGTTAGTTGGCTTTATTAGAATTTTATATGAAAAGATACGCCAATAAAATGAATATTACTACCATCCTTTAAAGGGAAATTTCTTTGGAATAATATAAACAGCATCAGAAAGGGGAAGTATTGGGTTGTGGTCTTTCTTAGATAAACTTCAACTGAACTTAATTTCCTCATGCACGTACCACTGCTTCTATGCAACATAAACGTAGGTTGTGCAAAAGCCTTCCCCGTTACCAGAGGCAGAAAAAAATATCTCAGATTTGATAAAAATACCTTTCTGACATAAGTCATTTATTAATAGATATTAAACTTGTTATGATGTCTTCATAAAATAGGCATCTGTCCAATTTATTCAGCTTTGCCCCAGACCTCAGCAACCCAATTAACAGTGATGGAATTTTGGTACCGTCCTACCTGTTCTTCACCCTAGGCAAGCAGAAGGTATAAACCCACTAAGTTTGTACTAAGCTATGCTTTTTGTTAGGAAATAATGCATGTATTACAACCAGCATGCCCTGCTCTGGCAGCAGCTTCCATTCTGAAATGGCTACTATTTTGATTATGTTCAGCATATTAATTATCCACTGGACACCAAAATCTATCTATCTGGAAGTGTTGTCATGTCCCATGCACATGCACTGGAACAACAGATTTATTTGGCAATGACCCATTAATTAATGCTCATCAAACTGTATACTTGTGAGAAAATACATTCTGCTTTTAAAATTAAAAGTTGAATTTCAAAAGATGGAGCAGTATTACTCATTTTACATTGTTTTCTGCTTCTGCTGCCAAACAATGCATCGGTTCAAACACAAAGACCCAAATGATTTGGGCCTACCAGTTAATTATTGATAAGATGCTGATACCCCCACAGAGGAAGTAACCTCCTCAAATATCCTTCAGAGTTAGAGCAAACACAGCCTACCAAGCCAGACCAAAAATTCTAAAGAAGAAACCTTTCACTACATTGGGGTACTATACTAGCATTGGGGTTGGCTAATTTAGAATACTGGCAAAAAAATGTCAGTCCAAACTGACCTGAACTAACTTGAGTTTCAAATCATATAACCTTTCAAAGAATTTAATCTTTCAACCTTATTTATGAAATGTATTGACATTCTGTGTGAAAGACTACTATAGTTAACTTTCATTACAATGTGATTCATTGTATGAGGTGATTCTCTATATATTGTAAAACAATTGAAAATGTTAAAAATGTGAATTTTAGAATCTAAGATATAAGACTTGAGGAAGAAGTTACAAAAGGGTAAGCTTAGAGTAACACTCTAGAAGATTTTTGAGACAATTCTCAAATCAAATAAACTGATTATTTGTTAAAACTCCTGCAGCTGCATTAATCAGCATGGTTAAAAGAGATGAAGAAATCAAGCTACAACTAAAAGTTTATTGAATACCAAAGAACAAAAAAATATCCAATTCTGGTATAAATTCCTCATTCCCACCAAATCCATACATGGAATCAATGTGAAAGCAGTGCCACCTGGAAAGGATGTAAGGACATAGAAATGTGCAGGGCAAGAATCATCACATCATATCATACCAGTAAGAGGGAAAGCTGCTGCCCAACTTAACTGAAGTTGCTAAAAATTCTGATTTACACTCAACATGGTGAGACTTCGCTGAAGCCATCCTGAGCGTGTCTTCAACAGGACGTATCCAGAGCTATACCTCTCCGCAAGAAACATTGTGTTTAAAATCTTTATCATGTAACACTAAGTAAGGCAAATATTGAGCCAAACTTAGTATTTGGGCCCTCCAGACTCATGACTGGGCACCGTTGTCCTTTCACTCTCAATGGCAATGAGAGAAGGATGTATTAAAAAAAAAAAAGTTTTCCTCGCTGGGACAGGGTCAGGAGAAATCACATCTAGTGGAAGACTAGGTTTTATCTTAATTGTTTAAAAATCTCTACATAGGGAGCTCACCATCTTTGTTCCAGGATTTGACAGGATTTGGGAACAGCTCGAAATTTGGGGGTTAGTAGGAAGCCTTGCAGCCTTTTAGCTAACACGTCTTTTTCTTTGGCGCTCAGGGCTACTTCATCTCCAGAGCAAGCTCCGGGGAGCTGCTCAAGCAAACAAAGCACACTTTATTCTCTCCTGCTAGGCTGCAACTACCCTGGCCCACAGACTTCTCACAGACCAAAAGTCTGGAGTGTATTTCAGGTAGCTTAATTTCTAACAATATAAAATGTTCTTGCTGGCTACAATGCAAACCGTCAGATAAAAAGCTATCACATGGTTTCCAGACCAGAAGAAAGTGTCAGAGAAAAAACCCAAACGTATCCAAAGACAATACAAGTCCTTGGATGTCGCCAGCGTGCTCCGCTCTTCAGGACTCTTCCCCGTCCCCTTCATCGTCTACTTTAGGTCGGAAATTTTTCCTATTCTTCTTCTTACTGCAATGGAATCCAACTGTTTCAACCGATGGCTCTTCACCTGCATCACTAATCTTCGTACTAAGCTTGACTTCTGTATTCTTGCCCCCTGCCGTCATGCACTCCTCCTCCTCTGTTGCCTTTCCACTTCCACTACCTAAGTGCCCCAGCTCTACCTTATCTTCCTCCCTCAAGTCCTCAGTCTTCTTAAGAGATTTTCCTTTCAGATCTGTTTTCATGTGTCTCTTATCATCCTCCCCTGCTGATGTTTTCTTTTCCAGTCCATCAACACCCCTTTTTACTGGTTTGGTGAAGACAATCCTCCCAGCTCCACAGCTGGAAGGGTCCTGGTTGAAGTATGGGGTGTAGCTCTCTTGGGTAGCTGAGCTTTGTTCCTCCCCTCTTTTCTTCAAACCCTCTAGAAATTCCATGGCTGCTGCCCTGTTAGTCTTGTCAGTAGACTCTGAAACTCCATCTAGGCTGTATTTGGTCCAGCGCTCTGGGTGTGCCACATAGTCAGGCACTGCAGGGGAGGTTTTGGGAGCTTGCTTTCCCAGGCTTTCTGGAACCATGTTACTTGAAACTGTGGCTGGAGGCAATGGACGCTTAAACCTCCCATCAACAACATTATCTTCAGGCATTGAGGGCACAGACAACTTGGCTGCCTCTTCCAGGCAATCAAAAATGCTCTGGCTACGGAGAGAGAACGTAGAACTCATGCCCTTCAGGTGGAACGGCTGGACAGGAGATTTGTGACTGCTGTTTGAAGAGTCGGGGGTCTCCCCTGATCTGTAATCCCCATCATCTACAGATGGCTCCTCAGGAGATATTGTATCAACTTCCGCTTCATCCGCTAACCCCAAATCATCGGAATCAGAATCGCTGAGCGACACTGTGTCTGAGGGCAAAACTCCTTCATAGTCTGTGGCACCACCAGCCACTATCCCCAGAAAGGGTTCACCTCTATCCTCATCTCCCATCTTTGAGCTATCACTCCACTGAGGTCTTTGACGTAGGCCCAGGAACAGCTGCAAATACGGTTTTCCAAATGCCCAGCAAGTTTAGTGCCTAGAATACAAAGGAGCATAAAAATACAACTGTGCAATGACAATCAAGTATGAGACTATCATTCTGTGCTGTGCAAAATAGTTATTACTGCAATATCACAGGCAGCTGTACTTCAGGGATTCCTAAGTGATTTTGCTTGAAATAAAAACATTATTTAAGGAATGAGTGCACATTAAAATTAAAGACTTACACAAGACTCAATACAAGAATATGAAGTAATTAAAAATAGCATTGCACACCAAATTGCATTAAAGGTTACAGCAGGTCCAATTACTAAAAGATGAGTATAAATTTTTTGAGCAACTCTGAATACCCCATAACTATCTTACACATCTTCCAAGAGAAAGCAATCACCTCTCCAAATTACACCCTGCACCTGTTATACTGTATAAATCCAGAAAACCACATCCTAATATCTCACACACTCTTTTGGCCATCATCATCACGTTCTGCCTGTTATAAAGGACACTATCACTGACAGAGGTCAGTGGCAGAGAAGCCACAAAAATATCAAGGCTACAGTTTCAGGATTGCTTTAAAGTAACATAAAGTACAAGCTCCACACCTTTCTTGGCTTGAAGCGCTCATGTCATTACTAGATTCCTGGAATCACAAAACAAGCCAGGTCAAGAAATCAATCCCACTGGATTAAGAAAACTAATTGCACACGCCACGCATGTGCATGGAAACAAGACGAGGGTGCAACCAAGGGTCTCCAAGAGCTGGCCCTTCAGTCAGTAAGAGTGTGATCTGAAGCCTGACTTCCAGTCCCAGCTGGAATACCCGATTCACTCTGCCACCTGCTCGAAGGGAACCTTGCAGAACTGAGGCAGTTGATGAACACGCTACTGCTTGCCAGGAATCAGAAACAGAGTTGGAAAACACGTGCCTCAGTTCAGCTCGCAAAAACGTGAATTACAGAAACAGTTCTAATATATTATTAGAATAAGCTCAACTACCTAATTATAGGTTCTTTCTGAAACGATGCAGTAAACAGACATGGAAAGTCTGCAGTCACTCACTTTCTCTTGAGACTGAGTCAGCTTCCCCTCCTGAGGGTCAGTTAAAGCCACCAAAGATCTCAGCACTTCCACCCTAGAAAACAAACATTTCCATCAATATACTGGAAATGTAGTTTTGAAATGAGTTTTAAAAATAATTCCTTCCCTCTGAATCATCTAAAGCTGCAGATCGGAGTTCTAAATCTGACACAAACTCATGCTAGTATAAAAGTCTGCAGATATTCCTGGATTTTTGACAAAAGAACACACAGCCTAATAAGGCAGGCACCACTATATTTGCTCAGTCTCCACATTCACATTGCCAATCTTATTCTGTAGAACAGAAGAGAGGTTTTAAGAAAATAAAACTGTAGTTTGCATGCGTAGTAAACCATTACTAAATGCACAGTGTTAAACACAGCTAAGAAAATGTAAAAATGATAGTTATGCTTTGCTGCAAAAAACAGACTCTGTTTTCAAAGAAATTCAGAGTTAGGGCCAGATTTTCACGAGGCATTAAAACATAAGAGAAACTTCTGAAGAATTCAGCAGACCGAGTGCTGCATTCTGGCTAAACTCTGACTGTCTTTGACAAAAGGGATCTGGTGACTGCTTTTGAAAACATTGCCCTCAGTGTAACCTTAATTAATTAATGGGGAGTAACATCTGAAAATCATATATCCTTCCGCTTACTTTTATAGCACATGAAAGTAATGACTACAACCCAAAAGAGACAGTGAAGCGCATAACTGACTACTAAAACAACCATTTTCAGATAGCTGTATAAGTGTTCATCACAGGTTGTGAATCAGGGTATCCCTTGTCTGAGGGCAGTTACACAGAAAAGAAAAAATTTGCTCCTCAGGAGATGTTTTAGCCTTTGTAGCCAAACATACTGCCCCTTACAGCGCACCAGACAGACTCACAGGTTTGTTATGGTGACGTGATCACAGCACAACTCGGATAGGATGGCGTCTCTCTGGAGAGGAAGGTCCTCATTGGACTCTTCCATCCTGGTCTTACTTAGGCTCCGTGTGTCCTCCTGCAGCCTGTGAGGAAAACAGAGACCCCAGTCATTCCAAACCACGGCCAAGAGTCCACTCTGGTCGCAGAGCCAGCACTGCAGCCAAGCCTGCCGGCAAACCCCTGCCAACCCGACTGCAGGACGGTGCTCGCACAGCCTGCGAGGCCCGGGCCTCGGCTCACACCTCCAGTGGCCACCCCACGCCGGGGAGGGGGCAACGACAGAGCTCAGGGCCTTGCCCAACATGACGGGCGCAGCCCCCTGCCGTCCTGCCCGCCCGCCCAGGGCCCGGCTCCCTTCCCCGGATGCAACCCCACTACCGGCCTCGGAGGCCTCTGCGCCCCCGGGGGCTGCCGCCCTGCTCCGGCCCCAACACTCTTCTCACGACACCGGGGCGCCCTGAGCACCCCCTCCCGCCGCCCCCCGCTGCCGCTCAGCGCCTCGCCCCCTCCGGGCAGGCAGCGGGAACGGCGGGGGGAAGCGCCCCGTACCCCAACACGGCACAGGCCCAACGCCTCCTCACAGCGGCCGCCCACCTTTCCCGCCTCTCCCTGCCGGCGACGGCCCGGCGCGGGGGGCGCTGGGACACCGAGTCCCTACCGGCCGCCACGGGGCGGCAGGGCGTGCGGCGAGACTACAGCTCCCGGCAGGCAAAGCGGAGCGGAGGGGGCGGGAGGCGGGCGGGAGGCTGTCCTCCCCGCACCGCCTCTCCCCTTTGCGTCCTAGGAGTTGTAGTCGCCTGCCTTTCCCTCGGCGGGGGACATTTTGAGAGCTGTGGACAGGGGAAATATGACAAGCCTGCTGCGAAAGGCGGCCGGGCCGCTGTGGCGGCGGCGGGACTACAGTTCCCGGCGTGCACCGCGCCGACCGCCATTTTGCAGCCTGTGAGGGGATGGGGTGGCGCCGCCGCGGCGGTGGCTGAAGGGGGACGGCCGCCCCCCGGGCTGCCCGGCCCGGATTACAGAGCCTGGGAAAAAACATGTTAAGCAGAGCTTTTTTTTCCTCATCAGAAGAGCAGGGTTTGGCTACAGTGAAAGCTCAGGTGGAAGTGTCTGGGGTTTTGTTTTGTTCTTTTTTTTTTTTTTTTCTTTTAATTTGGATGTTTTTTTTTTTTCCCCAAAAAAACCCAAGTCAGTTGGGGGATAAAACCCCGCCCCCCAAAAAAAAAAAAAAAAATCCATTTTCTGTCCCAGAAGAACATTCCTTCTTTGTGCGTCGAGAAGCGGAATTCTGTCTGAAAATGTTCTATTAGTGTTGGCCAAAGACGCCTGATTTTTTTGTTCCCCTGCTTTCAGCAAAAAGTTTTAAATTTTCAGTGGAATTACATTTCCCAAGTGGTTTCAATATTTAGCTTGTTTACCCTATGTTCAGGAAAAAAAGAAAGGCAAGGCCCAGCTGTTTGTGGGGCTCGTCTCCACCCTCTCCCCAGGATCAGGCTCTTGCTGCCTTGCGCGGCCCTGGGCCTTCATCGTCAAATTAAATTAATGCCTGCAAAGGGCCTGAGCCTCTGAAGGTCACGCCTTTGCCTCTTCAGATCACCCTGCTCTGAGGGATTTGCTATAGGCCTTGAGTATAAGCAAAGCTCATCTATGCCATCATTTCGCAACAAAAGAAGGAAATTACCGCGTAGCCCCACTTTGTCTGATTTTAGTGGCACTTTACTTTTCCCCCTTATGGCATCCCAGCCCTTCTGCGTCGCCGGTGGCTTTGCCGATGGGTGTGCTAGAGGAAAGGCAGCCGAGGAGACTTCATGGATCCCTTCAAGTGGGGCCTCACCGTGAGTCACCCGTAATGTAAACTGCAGTCACTTCGTTTGCATTGTCAGTTTTCAAATATATACTTTCGCCTGCTGGAGTGTTGCTAACTAGGGTAATTTATGAGACAAGGGCTGCGTTTGGAATACATTTGGCAGCGATGACGAGGTTAGCACAAAAATGTCTTCTATCTGGCTGGAGTCGTGCTGTAGTTGTAAAACAACAGCTCTAGAGGTGTTTCCCTGTTTGGTGATCCTGTTTTTTTTAAATGTACACACAAATGGTAGTATGGGCACAGGCATTCAAATGGGTTCCTGGCTGGAGGGAAGAAGAGGGGAAAACGCGAGTCCTCTGGTAGGTGAGCTGGAAGGGATAGGGGAAGGGTAGTAAGCAGGCAAAGGGAGCCAAGAGCAATCTATGGGTGAAGGCTACCAGCGCTGTGTAGCACTGTCTAGGCTGCCAGGGACACACCTGGCGTGAGCCTCTGGGGCTACTAAGGAGCTGGCAAGAACATATGGAGTAAGCAGTAGCATGCCCTGGCTTTGTAAGGCTGAAGGCAAGCAGGGTATGCCATGGACTAGTGCAAGCGATGGCGCTCTTTTGTTTTGACCCCTGGTTTTAATGCTTAATTAGTGACTCAGAGGGGCAGAAGAGGGCTATGCCACCTTCACCATCTCCATCACCTGTGGATGTGGGTGCCTTTAGAGACAAGCCCCATTCCTCCATTTCCAGAGACTACAAGTTCTCGGTTTTTGCCGGGATGCCGTGTATGTTAACGACCTTCAGAAGCTGACTGTACCCTTTTCCTCCTTCCTGTCTTTTTGCAGAAGATTTAGCATCACACACTGCGGATGAGCTGCTTTTTCTCTGGTGGCTGAGGACAAGACAGTTTGCAGCAGTGGATATGCTGGTGTGTTGGGATTTTCGCTATTGCTTGGCGACAGCTGAAATAAAAATAATGAGTCAGACTCTGAAGATGAACAGATGGTAAAGCGTTTTCCCCTCGCCGGCGTGAACTAAGGCGACTCAAAGAGGGGTGGAGGGGCTGGAAGGCGGATCTGAGCTGCAGCATGGGACATCATCCAAACGAGCGGGTTGCATCCGGTGCACGGGCTCCGAGGGGCCGGCTCCTTTGCAGAGATGGCCTCAGGCATCTGCAGGGAAGCCAGCGTGTTTCCCACGTGTGGGGGTGGTGCGTGCAAATGCGTACCAGTCTCAGCCCCGTTACTGGGTGCCTCATGCTCCTTTCTTGCAAATAAATCTGTCATTTGGCCCCCATCCGGTAACTGTTTCTGCTGCTCACTGGCAGGCTCCTGCTGCTTCTGCGCTCGGAGCCTGGGGCAGGCGCCTGGCAGGGACTGCTGGCCCCTCTCCTTGCGGCTACAGGAAAGTGGGAGGCAATTCCCTAGCAGCTGCCCAGATCCTGCAAGCTGGACAGAATGATTGGATGCATTTTCACCATCTCCTTCGTCTGGAAGGAGTATGGAAGTTAGGCTGGTATGGCCACATGCGGCTGATGCTGGAACTCCTGAGGGGAGGTGGGGAGGGAAAGGAGTATTTTCCTGCAGGTAAGCACAGCGGTGACCACCGCATCCTTCTCTGCTGAGAGAAGGCAGTCACACCAAGCTCGAATTGGTACAGGCTGAAGGAAGTAATTCAAGTTACCCTCTCCCATTTGTAGGAAGGAAAGGCTACAAATGGCCTTGAAATCCCCTGTGAAATACCCTGTGGGGTGAGTTTCCAGGATTCAGTGCTTGAGACCGCTGAGCTTCACTTACTTGTTTTATTTTGCACTTTTCATTTGGTCCTGGCTCACCTGCAAGCAGGTTTGATTTATTCCAGTGCTGTTTACCCATGTTGGTGCTTTTCCCCCCTGAGGTAGATTAGTTTCTGTGGAGTGGGTTTTAATGGAGGTGGGCTATGAAGGTCTTTATCAACTTGATTCTTCACAGTAACAATGTTACTGCTGGCCTGGAAAGGACCTGCAGGGAGAACCCGCAACCCTTTTACTGTTAGGGACACTGCATGTGTGGGAGGGAACCGAAGTAATTCCAGAGCAAAATTAATACTCTCTGCAATTATTTGAAATTTTAAAAAGAAACAAAAACAGTTGGGGGTCTCTGTTCATTTCGATTTAGCTACAACATATTTGTACTTAAAAAAACCCATTCTCCTAATTCATGCTTCTTTTTTTTTCTTTCCTATCATTGGCACCAGCGTGCACAATACCAACAGCAGTAGCGAAGGGCTGAAAAAGGTCATTGGAACCAGCTGAGGGCCTTGAAGTTAACATTAAGAAAAAAAACCCAAACCCACAAACGCCTAAAACTCCCCAGATCTCTTGTTAGAACATGAACTGTAGGAGCTTCATTAACCAAGGCAACTTTGCAGCCAACACAGGGCTTTGCATTTAACACCACTAACCCTTGCCAGAGGAAATCTTACCTGTTTACCGGCAACCGGGAGGCAGGGTGTTGTGTGTGCACCGTCTCGCCTGGCCTAACACCAACACCTTGTTGGTACTCAGCAAAGCTGTCTTTCCCCCATGTTGGGGGAGTGCCCAAGCAAAGCAGGGCCAAGAAACACTTTTTTTTTTTTTCTTTTTAAAAAAGGAAAAGGTGTGATTAAACTCTAATTAGAAATGTTACTTGCAACCACTGGCTCTTGAGCTAGGTCATTTAAACCCAGTGAGAAACACCAGGCGGTCCAGACTAGCACGCCTGGCTGCAAAGTTATGTACCCTCTAATGTATCTGCAAGTGTGAAAACAATGTGGGTTTCAGTTATGCAGCAGTTTTAGCAGCTGGGAGACGTCTTCTCTTTGCTCCAGGTCCCCGGACTCTGAAGTGAAAGCATCAGGCTGCCTGCCTCAGACAAGCTGCCAGAGGCTGGCTGAAGGTCTCGCACCGGAACGGCGCTTCTGTGCCCTCCTGCTTAGGTTATGCCCCGTGCAAGGTAATCTGATGCTCCCCAGGCTGAAACTGAGAGGAGCAGTTGGACAAAAATACGCAGATTAACACCGTGCCTCTAGTTCAGCTGCACAGCGTGGTACGTATGGGATTTGGGGGTTCTAGCCTGTGTCTTTATGACTTAATCTTAAGACCTGGTCAGGTAGTTGTTTCCCTCTCCCCTTCGGCACCCACTGGTGGCAGATGATCCCTCACTGAGGGCTGTATTTCCACTCTTGCCTCCTCTCCGGTGCAGCCACAGCTTCCCAGCCCTACTGCGGCCCTGCCAGTAAATGAGGTTGTTAAAATAGTCACCTTTTTTTTTCCAGAAGTCTCCTCTGTTGTTGGCAGCTTGCCCTGGAGCAGAAACTCCCTCCTCTCCCCTAACTGGAAAGGCCACGCTGCTGTGCCCAGCAAAGGAAACGTCAGTTCAGAGCAGGAATGTGAGCACAGCCACTATCTAACGCATCCTTCATCACCGAGCCTCGCAAGCGGAGCTGGCAGGCAGAGGGAGGCTGCGGCCAGGATCTGGCAGGGAGGGTGCTTTCCTCTACAGAAATCTCCGCCATGAACAGCTCTTGCATGGGAGAGCTGCTTGGTATTTTCCCCCTCCTATGGGAATATTGCAAATCTTGGTTGGAGCTTAGACAACCTCTTATTAGGGAATGGACATTAGCAATTTATACATGTTAGTCCCAGCTGTCTTATTAGGAAACAATTAGGCACGCTGCTACTTACAACACAAACAGCCCTGAAGAGGCTTATGAAACAGAGCTCGCCAAAGCGAAAATACCTCCAGAACTTTTCATTAGAAACAGTCTAGTGTTTTTTTTTCTTTTTTTTTTTTAAAACAAAACAAAACAAAACAAAACAGTTTGGGAGTGGGAGGAAAGAATTACACTGGAAAAAATCCCAACTAGGACCAGCTTAGAAAAATTCATGCTTGTATTTTTATTTTGTGAAAATTCTTGTTTCACAAAAGAAGATTCCACAGTCATATTCTGACGAATCAGAAGGCCACAGTACGGTCTCCAGTGACTTTCCAAGTCCTTCAGAGTTCTGGAGAAAAACGTTTAAGAGAAGAATAAGCCAGGGTTGTTGGTGCAATATGAGAACAAGTGGCAAGCATTCCGCCCACCCTTTTCCCTCACAGTGGCTTATCCGTGTGGCCTCACATGCTCCTACACAGCAGGACTGCTGTTTTCCAAGCCTAACCCGTGTCTTCACTTAACAGCACCTTAAAGGGGCCTGGTTTGCCCAGTCCTCTCCCAGCACCTCAGCTCAAGCATCACGTACAACTCCATCTGTTCCGATCACATCAGTGTTAACATTCAGACCCGAGATACGAACGGAGGGGCCTGCGTTCTGCCAAGGGAGGTTTAAGATCCCAGCTATGCTCCCCGGCTGAGGTCCCAAGGCACACGCCCTGGATGCCAAACACACACTGTGCTTTGCCAGTTTGTTTCCACTATCGTTTCTTCCCCTGTGGAACACTAGCCAGAGTCTGACGGTGACTCACATCAGCTTAATCCTAGCTCCGGAGAGGCAGGAATAATTTTATCCCCATCTGGAGCAACAACACAGCACCACAATCCAAATGTTTTAAGGCATGAAACAAAGAGCATCGCATTCATGGGAAACCACCTCGAGGGTCAGCTAAGGACTGCATTCCCTGCAGCCCGAATTTTGCTTGAATACAAGAACAAGACAACCCTGTTCCCTTGGAAAGCATGGCAGAGATCTGTACGTGATGGAAAGAAACAAGATCTGACAACACATCATTAAAAATCCACTAACAAGGGGGTTCGCTTTGTTTCTTTTTTTTATTGTTTTTAAATATAACTTTTTTTTTTTCTTTCTTTGCAGAAGTCATTATGTCCGACTCCATTAACATTCAGGTAAACAAGTGAAAGAACAACAGATGGGCATGATCTCGTAGCACGGGCACAGCTGCCGGGAGCAGGGCTGGCCTTTCCTTGCGGCGGCTGAACATTGCACTCCCGCGCCCAGCATTCCCTCCCTCTCCGTACTGGCACAGGTGACGGCTGGCGGCCACCGCAGGACATCCCTGCTTCAAACCCAGTGGGGAGTCCAAGAAAGGGCAGAGAAAGGCAGGTAGGTGTGGGATCACAGCGCTCGGCCTCCCCCCTCGCTCTCCCCTGATGGTGCGGAGGGGACAGGTGGTGGCAACAGCGGTGGCATCACCAGACCAGCCGCAAAAATCAGAGCAGCCCCCAGCCAGATGGCAGCAAAGGGCATTTCGGGCCACTTTTGGTCACTTTAGGAGAAGCCCCTTGAGCGTGCGTGGTACTGCCACCGCAGCCCCCCCCTGAATTTCAGCACAGTCACCCTATTTTGCAATCCACATTAGCTCCCCCACAGCTGTGCCCCCCCTTCCCTTGAGGAGGGGGCACAATTGCGGCAGCCACCGCTGCCGGCAAGCAACCTTTTTGCCTTCCCTCAGCACCATTCTGGATGTGTCCCCAGCCTGCCCGCAGGCCCCCCTCCCAGGGGCTGGAAAAACCCATGCTGTTGAAGCCTGGTTCACAAAGCATCCCGGTGTTAAGGTTAACTGGTTGTAAAACTGCAGCGGTTCATCACACTATGCACACTATGAGAAATGTTTATTAAATTGATTTTTGTTTCATTTCTTTAAAAAAAAAAAAAAAGGCAGAAAGAAGTTAAACACACTGCTTTGTGGCATGCTCCACAGTATGAAAAAATCCCAAGCATTCAGTTAAGCTGTCAGCGGCTCTGTTTGACCTTTCCATGTGGTCTTTGAACTTAGACCTGGACAGTTGGCTCTTCTCTTCCCCAGCAGCCTCCCTTCTCCTCCCCGCCTCAGCTCACAGCCGTTTTCTCAGCTGTCAGTAGCTCCAGGAGGATGCTTCATCCTTAGTTTGTTTTCTGGGGGTGTGGAGGGGAGCAGGACAGGGCCCCATGTTGTATGCACAAATGCGCAGATATGCAGGAGAGGGTCTGAGGCAGGACAGGGGTCCTATCTAGTGGGTTTTTTCCCCCCTTCATCTCAGTCACCTTTGGGACCAACCAACCGGCAGAAGAGCCTGGTTGCTTTTGGATCCTGAGTGCCTACGACAGGGCGAGTCCCCTCAGCCCCTCACAGCTCCCTCTCCAGTTTGTTTTAACTCAGGTTAAACTCCCCCTTCACAGGAGGCCGGATGAGAGGAGAGGAGAGGAGTGGGTAGTTCTTTCTGTAAGGGTTTCTCAGCTACTTCATCATTCTTAAGCGTGACAGTTCCTCTCTGTCCCCCTTCTCCCAGGGCTGACCCCTGCTGCTACAGCTGATGACCATGCTATCCGACATGGGGATTCTCAGCTAGTAACTTTAAAGAAAGCATTACCCTCTCCCTGCAAAATTCCTCCTGTCCCCTCCCATGACCTTCCCAGGTGCTGGCTGTTCCCCTCCCGCAGCACCTTTCCTGCAGCAGCTGAAGGGACAGGACTCCCCACAGTGACAAGCCACCTCTGAAATGAGCCAGAGAGCAAATTGCAGCCCATGCGGGACATGGTCTGAGCAAACATCCGGCTCTTCTTCCTCCCACAGCTCACACCCCCTCTCCAAGTACCACTTTCTCCCAATTGCTCCTGCCTGGCAAAACCTGGACCCCAAAAGCTACAACGTCCAAGGAAACACCTGACCTGCATCGAGACCCAGTCCGCCTTCAAACAGAGCTCCAGCTACGTACACAGCATCAACTGAATACTGAACAATATCAAAAATACGGTATAAGGAAAGAAAACAGAACTGAAATGCTTAATGGCATATTTATACACATTTATCAACAGTCAACAAAAAAGGCGGCAAGTTACACATCCATTCTGTATGCTAACGATCCCAATGCACATAAATGTAAACACACATGCTTGGTTGATGCATATACATAGAGCCACATAACAGAGTAGATGACCTGAAGAAGCTTTGCTGGGGAGCAGGGGGGAAGGGGTTACCTACTGCAAAATCTCCTCTCGTTCTCCATGCGCACAATGTGGACATTCAGGGCAGTGTTGCTTTAAGGCTGTTTCTAAGGCTGAATCTTTTCTTGTCCAACCCCTCAATCTGAAGTTCTGTTGAAGCACTTCCTCCTCTTACCCAGCACAACTTGATATATATATATATATATATATTTATCTATATACTTTTTAAAGGCCCTATATACTAAGAGGCAGGAAGAGGAAAGGGGGGAGTGGTAGGGAGAAAAGCCTCCGAATGGATCAGCTTGCCCCAGTGCAGGAATTTCCCATCCCGCGGTGGCAAAGGCCGTGGCAGCCACGTGCAGTGGACAAAGTACTAGTTTAAAATGATGACGGGTCTCGCTCCCTATCCGGTCTGAAGCTCTTCATTGCAACGAAGCGGGAGAGTGAAATACTTTAAGAAACAGAAATATTCCTGAAGCGGGGAAGGTGATCACTAGTTTCAACTCCTCCCCTTACCTGCTTCGAGGTGGCAAAGAGCTGAGAGAGAACTATCATTTCCAGCTCAAATGCCCATACGGCTAAGGAAAAGGCTTTGCTTAAAAATATATATCTATAGAACTATACATATAGATCATCTTTTTAGAGATACTCTGATTTTATTACATAGCTCCTGGGTCACTCTCCCCCTCTATCTACACGGTAACGGAGTGGCATACAACAGAAGCCACATACGTCGAATTGGCAATCAAAGCTTACCAGGTCACAACAAAGTGTTTCAACTGGTGTGATCTAAAATCCTGAATTCCCTTGCTTTGATAAGCTGATCTCCTGCCGCTGATGTAACTGGAAATGGAAAGTCTTAAAAATAAACTTTTTTTTTTCCTCCAAAATCAGTTTATGAAAATTTCCCAGCAATGCTACAGTGTGCGACAATATGCTGTAAGTAAGGAAAATTTCATTGAACAAGAGAGTGATGCAAAGATGAAACTTTAAACATGTATGCATATGGCTGGGAACCCCCAAGCATCATCCTGCAATACATAAGTGCAGGATTTCTAAGGTTCAGGACTTCTTTTTTTAAAGTTTTATTCTTTGTTCCAATATCATGTGTATGCAAGCATTAGCTTAACAGTGGAAACTTAGTACAGAACTAGACTCTTCCAAAAACGTGTCTATAAAGAAACATTGAAGGAGATTAAAAAAGTGACTTAATTTTCAGTTTGTTATATTTGAAAAACTGGGACTAAAATTCACCCCCAGCCACTGACCCTTAAATGTAACGAATCAGTGGAAACGAACCAATTTATAAAGTTATAGCCCCGAGGGGAAAAAAAAAAACACCCACACAAAAACAAAACACCAAAAGCATCCTCACTCTTCAGAGAGTAAAAAAAATTTAGGTGTGACTCCTGTTAAGGACTGACCTAGCGATGCAAACAGGTCGGAGAGGAGTAACGCGCTGGCGTTTCCCCCGGGACACACTGTACCCAGGTGACGGGGGCTGTTTCCTCTCCTCTCTCCCAGGCTTTGGGCAGTCAGCCAGGCTTCCCTACGGACAGCTGGGAAATGCCAGGGAGCTGGGGTGATGGTAGGAAAAGATGAGTACAAACGAAGAAAAAACGCTAAATCCTGCTTCAGCATCCAATTATACATATAAAAAAAGTCAGTGTTGAAAAAGAGAGTAAAAACCAAGGCAAAGTTTTCTGGTAACAGGCTGCAGCCTTCTCCTCTGTACATCTTCCACCAACGTCATTTCTGAGTTACAGGGGGGTGGGGAAGGGGGAGGAAGGACTCGATCTCCTGCTACAGCAGCTTTCCCCATCACACAAAAC
>VYZM01006848.1:64488-96373 GCA_013398915.1 Dromas ardeola
AAAAAAGTACTTCGAAATAAAAATGGTAAGTACTGTATGGTAATATTGGAAGTATTTATATACATAGTTTTCTTTGTCTTTTGTTGAAATGTCTCCTGGTCACTTGGTGGCACTTGGGGTCCCCTCTAGCGCCGTCTGCCCTGCTCCCCCCCTTCCCCTCCCCGGCTCTCACGGCTCAGTAGACGGAGCTGTTCCTTATGCCACAGCACAGCACCATGCTCAGGATCATTTCGAAGATCTGTTGGGAGACACAGGGGCACCAGTGAGGCGCTGATCAGTACCCTGCGGGAGCCCCCCCCAGTCCCGAGGTCCTCCGCTCCACATAAACACTCTCACGCCAGAGATGCTGTGTCTTTGCTGCTGTTTTCATTAGGAGTTGGCCAATTCGAGGTAAGATGATGTTCTCCCCTCTCTCGCTGGCAGTGGCGGTGGTATATTGGAAGCCTCCCAGCTGCCAGCTACGTAGCAAACGCTTCTGCCTGAACACGTTGCCGTGCAACCTGCTCTAGGTGACCCTGCTCTGGCAGCGGGGTTGGACTAGGTGATCTCCAGAGGCCCCTTCCAACCCCTACCATTCTGTGATTCTGTGATCCCTCTGGCGTTACACCCACCGCTCACTGGGGAGCAAAGCCACCGTGGCAAAGCAAGCAAATCCCTTCCCACTGCAGACCCCAGTGACAAAACATGGTGGTCTGGTGAAGCAAGCGGTTTTGGAGGCAGCAAGGAGCCTCGACGATGCTCTGCCCTTCTGGATGGGGCTGCAGGTGCTTCTGCTCTACCACGCTTGCCGGGCGCCTGCCCTAACATCCCAAACCCCTGGGGGGACAACGAAGCCCTCAATCTCACCACGTCCCAGTGCAGCTGGGGTGCCAAGGGCTGGTGCTGCACGCTGAGCTGCAGGGGCATCCAGAAAAGGGGGATGGATCCAGCCCAGCTGAAGCAGGACCAGGACACCCTGAGGTGGCTTCTCCCCGTCCCACAACTGCAGGGCGCCAACCAGCCACACTTACCATGATCACGGCGACCACGATGGCAGCGATACCGATCAAGTACAGCTTCCCGGAGAACAGCTCGTCAATTTTTTTGTGGCAGCTCGTGGTCTGGAGCAGAGAAGCGTGCCAGTCAGAGAGCCTGCTTGCCTCTTGCCCGCCCCCGACACCCAGAAAGGCAGCTCTGCTTCCCCCCGGTCCTGCTCACGTTCCTGGATCCTGGCTCTTGGACTTCCCACCAGCCTTCACCCCTCCGCGCCTGCCAGCCCCCTCAGGCAGGAACAGCAAAGGAAGCACCGATGGGAACCTCCAACATCCCTCACCGCCCACCCAAATAAACGAAGTCTCTAGCTTTTATCTAATTCCCAATAAATCCCCAAGTCTCCCCGGCAGCCGAGTTTCCCTGCAGGAGCTGCACTGAGCAAAGACCGGCCATGCCTACCTCAAGAATGGTTTTCAGTAAGGAGTCCTTCTTTGGGCAGAGGTCGTCTCTCCACAGGGGAGTGACAGCTCCTATTGCATTATCAGGACCACAGCAGTCCAGCTACACGGAGAGAGGCAAAAAAACCAACACAACCCCAGCATTAGCAGACAGCAAACACTCATGCAATGCTCTCCCCAGCATTAAACATCCTTGAAGCCACCCAAGAGCGAGGAGACATCTTGGAGGGGGAAACAAGGGAGGAGGAATAACTCCCTAAATTCAATTCTTTTCTTTCCATGCAATGCAGCTGCTTCCTACAACAATCCCAGGCAGGTCTGGCACTGGTATCCTGGAGGGGAGTGCACCCAACTCTCTCTAGAGATTTTGTTTCCTGCTGAGCGGAGGAAGTATCGGGATTAGTTCCTCAGAGCAATGTTTTTCTTCCATTGAATTTTACTTAATCAGGGGTGCTGAATTAAATGAAAAGCAACTTAATAAGAGCTGAGGCCAGACTTCCCAGCACAGAGCAAAGGGCAGAATACTGAAGAAGGCGCAACTCTGTTTCAACAACTCTGTTGCAACACCAAGCTCGACAGGCTAAGGCCTGAATGTAGCATCATCTGCTTTAGAGCCTGCTTTTCTCATTCATTTTCCCGACCCCCAATTTTTACTTCTCCTTCCTCTCACATTCTCACTTCCTCCGGCTGCAAGAAACTCCTATGGAGAGGAGGCTCCTACATAGAGCTTGGAAAGCAGGCAGCAAAATCCCAATGCTGAGAACACATTTCATCCAGTTCGCTCCTAAGCATCAAAAAAAAAAAAATCCAGTGTTGCCTTCATTCCCTGCCGGAGAACTCGTCGTTCAACTGATTGCCTCTGCCTTGGTGGGGAGGATCAGTCTGCGTGGTGACAGTCGCTCCTCACCACTTACCCACGGACAAACCGCGGGCACAAGTTAACCGGGTGTAATTCACAGCACGCAGGATCCCGTCCATCAGCGGCGGCTTTGGCCAACTGCACGTAGCCTAAGCAGAGCGTGCAGTGAGACCGACGACGCCTTACCGTTTCATGGAAGGTCTTCACTACAGCTCTCCCGTTGTTCGTCTCCGATTCTGCCATGAGCGCTTGTTGAAACGCTTGATCATAGAACTGCTTCACATCTTTGGCTATCTAGGAAAGACAGGGGAAAAAACTCCCTTTCAGACAGAGGAGGAGGAGGAGGAAACCCACCCAGCAGATGTGCCTGAAGGGGACAGGTTCCCTCTAATGGCACTTGCAGGTAGATGTGCAGTTTTTAAACAGATTTGGAGCCTGTTTATTTGCACGGGTGCGTGAAAAAAGACCTATCTTTATAGGACTCAAGTCCCTCCAGCCACAGCATGTCAAGAGCAGCAAATATTAAGAACCTCATCCACCAGCCAGCAGGTTCCAGCCAAGTGCTCCGCTAGCTCTCTCTAGCAGGCAAAGACACCCAAGCCCCAGAGGGTGAACCACAAGATCTGAGAGAGCCTTCAGCCTGCATGGATTTGCCTCTTGGGCTCAGGAACGCAGATGGGGCTTGTTCTGAACCATCCGGCCCATGGAGACAAAGCAAGCAGACAAGACCTTTCCCACCAGGACACACCGGGGAAGTCAGGAGGAGGTGGGATGACAAGCAAGGCTTACTGTCGGGCTCAGGGGGGATGGCAGGAATTTGGGAGATATTACACACTAAAGCCCAGTCAGGTGGCTCTTTTGGATCGGGAAGCTTAGGTGCTTTCAGATGGATGTCAAATTCTAGCTGGGTCCCTACCTGGAGCTGGGCACCCCAGCCCTGTAAATGGTTATATGAGAAGTCTCATCCGTACTCCAGCCCTGCCACCTGGGCTGGTAAACTGCAGCCACCCATGGGGGTCTGCTCTACAATGCAAAAAAACCCCTCGTTTTCAGGGAAACTGGCCTTGTGGCTTCTTCTCAATAATCTGTGAGAGACAGATGAAAGGAGGACATGCAAGAGAAGCAAAATAAAAAAATACGAGCAAGTACAAAAGGGAAGACACTTTCTAGAACATCTGCTCTTGGCAGTGCAGGCTGGATTAGCACATGAGAAAAGAAACTGCAGCAAGAAGAAGTTTGATTTCAATCAATTATCCCAGCATTTCTCCATCACTGTTTCAAAAAAGTGCACTCTGGAGGGCAATGATGTTCTCTGATCAAACTGTGTGATCGTGGTACATGCAAAAAACCTAAAATAATAATCCTACTTCTTTGCCATCCTGTATCTAAAGCATCTCCAAGAAGGCAGGCTGAGGGAGAGACTGCCTCCAGGTATGTGCTACAGCATCTTGTGCCTGCTTCATAGGAGATGACTGTCCCCCAAGGGGCTGCAATCCCAGGTGGAATGGCGTTCCTGCTGGGAGCAGCTCTTGGTGGCTGGGATCATTCAGTGCTTTCCTCCCAGCCCATGTCACTCCTGAGAAGCCCCGGACCGAGGCGGGGAGAAGCAAGCTGCCTGCCTCGCGAGTCAGGGCTTCCAAACAGCTCATTCGTCACCAAGGCTGCAAAAGCAGCCGAGGCCAACAGGCTGCCACCATTCATTTTAAACTGCAAAATTAATTTTAAGTGGCTGAGGTCATCGCTTTTGTATTGGCAAATCCCAAACTTTATGCTTTATGCTCTGATGGCCAAGCTCATGGACAGCCACGGGGTCCCTCCTCACTCAGGCTTCACTTGTTTTGGTGTCAGTTCAGTCGCACATCTTCGACTCTTCAGGATTCACAAACTAACATCTGCAAGAGGCACAGCCTCTCCACAAAGGTTAATTAGCTCACCAAAGTTGCTAGGAAACAGCACCCTGCCTGCATAATAATATCTTTAGCCACGGAAGAGTTTATTTCGGTGAAGTCATGCTCTCTCCAGTGAATGACTATGAGGGTGTTCCCATTCACGGCTGAGCTGGTCATCTGTGGCCTACATGCGTGTGAAAGCTGAGCAGGCCACCACCTACTTGTGTAGCTGGCTTACGTCTCTTAGTAAAGTAAACACATTTCCTACCCTGTCAGAGAGACTAACCTTGGCTTTGAGCACAAGCGGTCCCCTTCTCTCCTCCAAACCCTCGACGGCTGAGTGACCAACACCCAGCCCTCTCCTTGCTGCAGCCTGGCCATGGTTCCCATGCATTGATAGTTTTGCTCTTTGACACCAAACTCTACGTGTGTGCGAGCATATGTGAGCATAGCGAAGGGAAGGGGAGCAGAAAGGGAAGGTGAAAAGCTGCAGTTTTCAGTCCTACCCTTTATCTAACCCCCCTCCAGCCCGAGGACCTCATCCGAGCAGTCCCTAGCAGGGTGCCCGGGACAGACAGATGAGTTCTGCCCCTCGCGTGCACAGCATATTGATCAGCGGCAAGCTCAGTCCTGGCAGACGAACAGCCCAAAGCGGGTTATATGATACTGGCAAAGAGCAGGAAGCATTAAGCAATCCCATCAACGCAGGCTCTCCCCATACGGTATTCCATCCCTCGGGGCCACGTGGCTGGGTTTGCTCTTTGGCACCTAGGCCGTGCAGATGGCTTCCCTTCACGACTTCATCCACGAATCAGCTCACAGTGTGACTGCCAGTGTGGCAGCAAGAGGAGACCCAAGCGAGACAGGGCTATTTTTATTCCAGACGTTGCACTATATACCGTAAGGGGCAGCTGCCACCATCAAGCGCTCACATTTAAAGTTCATCAGCTCAGCCAAGAGGAGTTAGGTGACCCACCCGGATCACACCGCTAATCCAAGCCCCCGTGACTCAGTCTGGGAGCAGCTCGCGAGCAAAACAGCTCATGCCGGGATCTGCTGCGGTTCTGCCCCAGCCTCCCAGTGCCACAAACACAGGTTTGGGAGTCATCTTACTTGGTCTTTGTTGACAAATCCCCAAATTCCAGCCGCAACTTCACAGGCAAACAGGATCACCAGGCAAGTGAAGAACTGCAAAGACAAATCAAGAGAGGGACATTTAATGTACCTGGCTACAGGCAAAAGCAGCAATTAGGTGGGTAGAGGTGTGGAGTGGCACTTCTATTGACGGAGGAGATCAGAGCAAGGCCTCACCTGACTTCATTTTATCTCTCATACACACACTTAGCCCAAACACATTTTCCTATAACTCATCAGACGCCACCCCACTTCCAGACTTCCCACTGGGATGGCTGAGTGGGGATCAGCAGATCCTTTCCCATAGAGGCACTGGCAGGGATGAGGATGTCCTGTGCACCACAAGACACATCGCTGCTCTTCATGTGGCTGGCAGGACTGTCCAGACAAGCTTCTTGCTCTGCCGCAGATGCTCTGCGGATGGGAATTGCCAGTGCAGGGTTAAAAGCACATTTCAGCTGCTGAGGAGCTGCGGGGCGTCAGGGTGTGATTTATGGCCAGCTCTCTTGGCATCCACAGCCCTGCAAGGCTACTGCAGTTTTTTGCATAAATATTAACACTGATGTTTTCCCACAGTCCCACCCTCTTTGTGCAATTCCAGCACTCCTCCCTGCCATCCCCTCAAAGCCTCCCTCCATCTTTTTGTTCAGATCCCAGGAACGCATTGTGACAGTCGACCTGTTAGACAGGGAATGGGAAACTCTAAAGTTCATACATCAGAGTCAAGGGAGAAGGCGCACGGGCAGGCATGCTCCACACACAGCCAACATGACCTCCGCGACAACATCACCCTCAGTGACTTCTTCCTGGGAAAAGCCCCAAAATGGGAGAGTTGCCATGGAAGTAAAGAAGCAAGATAGGTGAACACAGTCAGGGGAAGACAAAATCACGGTATGGGGTGGGACAACAGCCCCTGGATCCTGGGCAGTCTCTGTTCCAGACACATTCAGGACATTTTCTTCAGCAACAGAGAAAATGGGACTCTCCAGAATGACCTGGCTGTCACGTGCAAGAGCGAAGGGTTATCAGCTAAATGGAAACAGCGCTATTGACCTGACAGCAGGAAAGACTTCCAAACGTCCTTGTCCAGTTCCCGAACAACTAACTCCTATTTAAACTCTTATGTATCTCTGGTTCTCCGGGAACATCTTTGGGGTACTGGATCCACATTCCCTTGAGGAACCCTAAATCGCGATGCCACTGTAATTCTCTGGTTAAGCACTAGGGCTCACTCTTGCAGTGGTTACCCTCCAGTGAAGGATGGCTCCTTTATCCCAGATTTGGAGGTAGAACTTCCTGCAGGCTCAGTTCTCTGAGCTGGCTGCAAAACACCAGCGATGCAGCTTGATGCTATGGGAACACAGCCATGTTCCCAGCCAGGCGGTCAGGTGTGCCCCAGGCCCTTCCTGGGGAGCAGAGCCCGCTCCATGCTGAGCATCTCCCTCCTGCCTTCCTCAGGTCTCGCCACTCATCTTCCACGCTGCCTTCGGCATGGGATTTTAGTAGCGTGGAGGTTCCTGGTGCTTTCCCCTTTCCCAATAAGCCTGTAGTCACTCCATCAGACAGCTGCAGGAGAGGGGAGGGCGGATGCTTCCCTGCAACACCCGAAGGATGTTGCCTGGAAAAGTCCTTGGAGCACGGTGGGAGCCTTGGCCAGCAGAAAGCGTCATCGCGAGGTGTCTCCAGCCTTCTCTCGGCAAGCCAAGGTGTGAGCAAACACGGGCAGCGCACAGCAGCTAGAGCTGCTAATTTCAGCCAAAAGCAGCCGGTTTCACTGTCGGGCCTCAGGTACTTTGTACCATCTGCCCTTCTAATCCTCTTTTCAACTTCAAGAGGGAGCGAGGGGTAATTCAGGTTCTGTAATCGCTTGCGTTAACAAAAAAAAATAATCCAAAGCTGCCAGACCTCGCTACAACAACCCCTGTCGGATTTGTGCACCGGCTCCTCCTATTCGCAGCAGCAGTGATAATGCCTGCAAACTCCTACAGCAGCTCTCCGCCACCCGCGTTCAGGAGGGCTTTACAGAAGCTGGTGAGAAGCTCCCCCTTCTTATTGGGAAAGAGAAGCGACTAGAGGTGAAGCTGTCTGCGAGAGCGAGGGAAAGCAGCTCCATTTCCCTCTGTCCCAGTTGAATCCACACCCACGGGTCATTACACCACCACCAAGAATCTTCCAGCCCAACGAAGCCAAGTGCTGGAAAGTCCTTCCAATTTATTAATTTTTTTTTTTAAAATGTTTAACCCTCCAATTTTTTTATTGTTTGTTTTTTTGGGTTTTTTTTTGCATTGAGTTTAAAGCTGAACCACATGTGAGAACTTGCTTTAAATAAATGGGTCTCCCTCATCCCCAAGGCAAAGGCTTTTGGTGCGGCTACAGTTTATACAATTAAGCTCATCCCATGCCAGGAATCCCGAGCTGCTGCCTCACATCAAGGACGCCTGTAGCACTTCAGTAATGGATTTTCCAGGATGCACCTAGTCGTTCTTGCTAAGATATTGTGGGAAATCTTTGCTGTTTCCTTGTCCAAACAGATAAAAATAGTAGATGATTCCTTAAAAGAACTGGAATCACCCCAGGCAGCCTTGAAACAGAGTGAAAGGGGAAGCTGTAGGGGACATCAGGTAAGAAAGAGAGTTTAGTGGGTGCCTGGTAAGACAGTGAGACCATGGTGGGGAAGAAAGCATGGGGGGGTGGTTCATGTAAAAAATGAATCTCCAAGAATCCTGCTGTTCACGCCTCTTCTGCTGTGCCGCTGCCTTCAGCCCCTGTCCTGCAGCCAGGCAGAAGCAGGAGCTTGCAGTGTCCCTGCCAGCTCAGCTGGAGCTCCAACAGCCTGGGCAGAGATGCCCTCGGCCAAACACTGCTGCCTTGCTCCTTGCAGAGGTCAACTGGTTCCCACCTACGTGCTCAGGCATCCTCCCAACCCCGTTCCTTGCAAAAGTCTCCAATGAGGGAGGGATGGACGTTTGCCACCCCCCAGGGACATCGTGGTACCAAGCGGCATCCAAAGCTTTGCACCTCTTACCGTTCCCAGAAGGCACTGAGACTCCTGAATAGCACCGTAGCATCCCAGGAACCCCACGAACATCATGACAGCTCCAACCGCGATCAGGATATAGATTCCTGCAAGGGCAAGAGAGAGGCAAACGCGTTACTGTAGAGCTTTGTACGGTAGCACCCTAGCGCCTGGTGGGACACAGAATCCTAGAATCCTAGAATCGCCTAGGTTGGAAGGGACATTTCAGATCATCCAGTCCAACCATCAACTTAACACTGACAAAAACCATCACTAAACCATGTCATAAGCACTGTGTCTACCTGTCTTTCAAATACCTCCAGGGATGGTGATTCCACCACTTCCCTGGGCAGCCTTTTCTAATGTTTGATAACCCTTTTGGTGAAGAAATTTTTCTTAATATCCAGTCTAAACCTCCCCTGGTGCAGCTTGAGGCCATTTCCTCTTGTCCATGCTGGCTCCCCGGGGCAGCTAATTAGGGGTGTGCAGAACTAAGGCCTAGGAGATACCAGTAGAGGTGGTGGCAGACACAGTAGAACAACTCAACATACATGAGTCAAACCTCAAAGTGTTTGAAGCTGCTGACACTGAAACTTGGAAACCCCATCACCCCCAAAATTAGAGGAAACGTGGAGAGCTCGAGCACTACAAGGCAGAGGATGCAGCAGGCAAGAAAAAGGCTTTACAGCACCCTCAAAGCTGCCGTGTGGGAGTTCCCATGGCGTACATACTGTTTTAAATATTTAAGCAGAGGAAATGAAAATTATTAGTTAGCATATTTTTTAAAATAAACAATAAGGCATATGGTTAATTTATATTAAACATCATACAAATATTTATCTGGTTAAGTTTTTAGACAGATGAGCCACAAAAGTAAGGGAAAAGCACGACTTAAGCACCTAATTTAATACAATCTGGCTGTTGTTTGTTACAAGTTCTTCTACAGAGAGGAAGACTTTTTTTTTTTTAGTTCAATTTATTAAATTTGCACAGTCAACTTACTCCGTAACTAGTACAAAGCTTAGCTTGCAAATTAGGCATTGTGGGGGGAGGTGTCAGGAAACAGAGGAATGGAAGTTTATTCATCCAAGAAACAAGAGCTTAGCTCAAGGCTCAGGTCTTCTGCCACTAGTAATCACCGTGGTCTCGCCAACCATGAGATTGGTGAGACCATGGTGATCACTCAGCCAAATGCTACCAGCTCAGTTAAATTTGTTTCCTTTTCCAAAGCCACAGCTTTGTCCTGGTAATACCGCGTATATTCAGTGCACTTTTGGTTAACTAATATTCTCAAGTACTGTGGTTCGCTTTGTAAGTGAATCCCACTTTTGTTCCAAAAGCAATTTGACCCATGGTTCGCTTTGTAAGTGAATCCCACTTTTGTTCCAAAAGCAATTTGACCCATGCAAAAAATAATCAAAGAAATAATTAGAAATGAGGCAAGACTGCAGTCACCAATTTTAACCGACAATGAAGAAAAAAAAAAATAAAAAAAATCAGGATGAGAATAAATGTACATGGGGGATCCCAGAGGTAACAGCAATACAGAGCATCTTGCTAGTGCTTGGGAGACACATCCCTTGAATTAAATGTTTAATTCTTTTGCTATGAGTCAAAATGTTTTTATAGTTATTAATCAGTCTGTCAACTCCCCTTTAGGAACAGCACTAAAGTATAAACAGAGCTCAAGACTAAAACTGCTTGTACATGCCTGTCATGTTTAAGGTTTTTCTTATCTTTGTAGCTTTTAAACAATCTTCTGATAATTAAAGTGCAAAGTCTAAAGGGCATGCACCGAGAGCTGAGTCAAGCCAAGTTAAATCCTTCTCTAAAAAAACCCAGATACATAAGAATGGTCTCGACTTGTTTAAAATCCCCTTATGGACATGTCAAACTTCGGAAAGGATCAACTTTGGCTCCCACTTCTTCCCTCTTTCAAACAAAAGTCACCGGCACCCAAACAACGCAAGCGCCGATGCAAGGGCCAACGTGGCAAGAGGTGGCGACGGAAACACCGCCCCGGCGCTGGGACCCTCTGGACGGCGTTTCGCACCGGCACGGCGCTCGCACAATGCCTCCCACTATATTTAGGTGCCGCGGGAGGGAGGAAGCCAGCTGCAGGGGAAGTGCCGGCACAATGAAGCGCGCTGACCCCGCAGGAAGCCCCTCTTCATGAAACCTGACGGGCTCTGCTGCCGGCGACACCAACATCCTCACGGCAACACTGCCAGCAGGAGGAGGAAAAAAGCACGAGTTGCACCTCCTGATGTGATTGTGTGATTCTATGCGTATCATAGAATGGTTACACAGTTGGAAGAGACCTTAAAGATCACTTAGTTCCAACCCCCCTGCCATGGGCAGGGACACCTCCCACTAGACCAGGCTGCTCAAAGCCCCATCCAGCCCAGCCTTGAACGCCTCCAGGGATGGGGCAGCCACAAATACTCTGGTATCAACGGGGTCTCAGCACTGTCCTGTAGCCACAAAAACCCAATGGGCAGTTGGGTTGTTGAAGCTCTCTAAGAGAGGACAGGCCACCTTCTGACTCAAAGGTGTGAAGAGAGGGGAAAAACAAGCAAAAGAAACCCCCCCAGGAGAGTTTCTTGGAAAGGACAGGCTGCCAGTTAAAGTTTTGTGGGCCTGCCTTAAGTAGAAGGAGGTGATTTTATCCCAATGGTTGGAGATGATGTGGGGTGGAGGGACTGGTGGTGGCAGCTGGGCAGAGAGCCAGCGTGGTGAGCAGCGGCTGGGGTGTGAGTGGGGAAGAGGGGCCCCAAAGGGGCTAGAGGCGATGGGAAGGCATGAATGCATCCTGTAAAATGAAGGCTGTCTGCTGGACACCTGCCAAACTCCAGGGAGACTGATGGAGATTTTCGGACGCTACATAACTGCCGTTTCAAGAAGAACAATGTATCAGTAGTGATCTCTCAAAAAAAGGTCTGCTTATTGTCACCAGAATCTGCTAATACCCAAGAACCAGCCCTCACCGCTCCAGCTCATACAGGTGATGCTGCTGGTGTAGGATTTCAACCCAAACTGCGTCAGGTTTTTCCATCTTACTGCCTTGGGTGGCTCCACTGGAGAGTCTTCTTCACATGTCCCTCTGGGATAATCAACTTTGCTCATCCCTGAGTGTAGCAGCTTCTGACTTCTCACATTAGGTCAGCAGAGAGAAGACAAAGCTGGGCTGGGGGCAAGTAATTTCAACGTCTAAGTCACCATTCAGGCCAACCATCCCAGCAGATGGGTAACAAGCAGATGCAGCACACCTGGAGACCAAGTAGCACAATGCTGCAGGGAGCCCAATGACCAGGTCACTCCCACGGATGGACTGAAAATTTTATTCTCAAATTCTTCAAAATAAACACTGAAGGCAACTTCCAGGCTGAACAAATATAGCCAGGAGATCACAGAATCAGAGAGCAGCCCAGGTTGGAAGGGATCTTGGAAGATCATCTGGTCCAGCCTTTTGTGAGAAAGTGAGCCTAGATGAGACTATCTAGCACCCTTGAAAACCTCCAGTGATGGGGACTCTACCACGGCCCTGGGGTGGTTGTTCCAGTCAATGATTGTTCTCATGGTAAAAAAATATCTGTCTTACATTGAGAACATCAGGAAAACATAAGAGCCACTAGCGGCTCGGAAAGTTTTGCTCTGAAAACTAGGAGATAAAAGCCCAGCAAGAACCTCAACTGATAGAAAAGACTAAGAGGGAACAGAGACGTTCGCCATTTTATAGAAGTCTCTTGGAGGCCTCTGTACTTGCTTCTTGCTGGGATTTGTGCAGCTTCGAAAAAAAAAAAAAACAAACCCGACCTGCTGAACTCCCACCCCAGACAGGCTGTGCAGACCTTGGACAGACAAGCCAGGTCCCAGCTTCCCGTTTCTCTCCCTGCCCATGCTTCGCCAACTCCTCACCAGAGCCAGCGCCGCTGTCGAGCGAGCGCACAGCAAGAAGTAAAGGAGGGAAGGAAAGAAGATGTGCACCACGGGCGGTTTCCTGACCGGAGCCCAGCGGATGCGACCGGTGGGGTGGGAGCAGCAGGAACACGCAGACAGGCAGGTGAGAGGGTGGCGATGACTGGCCTAAACTCTGAAAACCACAAAAAAACCCTGGAAGGCTTTTGGGACAAAGGCCAGCTTCATTCCCAGGCACAAACAAGTGTCTGTTATGGAGTCGCCTTTTGTTGCCGAGGGCCCGAGCACTACAGCCTCCTGGGAGGCAATGGAGCGGGACTCTGCTCCGGAGTTTATTTAAAAACAAGCACAAAATATTTAATGCAACAATAGAGTCTTGTATGATGAATGCCAGGGGTGTTTCTCCACGGAAATGCCACACCGAAGGCTGCAAAAGCAAACGAAGGCTACCAAAGCACCCAACCACATGCTTTGGATGGTGTTTGTTTTCCCACACCCACCCTTTCGCTCAAGGGAATGGGGCTGGTGGCAAGGCAGGGGGGGGGGGTGTCTCTCCCTCCAGACTGGGTGCCAGGCAGCTGGGGGGGCTATTTCATGGCAATCACAACCCAGACGGGAACGACCAAGCCCTTTTCCCAGAAAACAGCCTGACACGTCTTAGCTTTCATTCCTGGCAGACGGCGAGGATGACGGCCCGCGTGGCTTTGGGCTCCACGTCTGTAAGCGAGGCACCTGTCATCCCCATCCTGAATGGCACGTTATCTGCCGCAAAGTCCGAGGAGACTCCCCCCAGCACAAGCCTCCTCGCTATGTAAGCATCCAAGACGGGATTAACTCCTGCTGGCCTCTCCTGGGTGAGGAACTCTTCACCAAAGCCATATTCGCTCCTTCAGAGCTCCACCCCGACTGGCACAATTCTGCGTGAGCAAGGCTCCATCTGCCTTGTGCATGCCACTTCCCAGCCCATTTGTGTTGCAGCTTTCTCGGGGCTTTTAAAACAAGAATTGCCGTTTGCCATAAACAAAAAAATAAAATCAGAGGGGTATGAAATGCAAACCGACAACTCTGGGAACCGCCAGAGCTGCAGCAACAGGTACAGCGAGCAGATAATTTCTAGGTGTTTGCAGACCCAATGTGCCTCCACAGCCTTGAGCAACGTTACGGTGTGATTTCTAACCCTGTGGCACAGTTCTCTGATAAGGCATCAGTAAAAACATGATTGTTAAAGCTGCCACATGTAACCAGCCGCCCACGAAAGCAAACTGTGAGCCACAGGACCTGTATCCTGGAGGTGGGGAGGCCACGGGAGGACTCGCAGGGACGGGTGCCGTCAATATTGCCTGGAGTCCTCTATCCTCCTTTTGATATGGAGCCTTTAAACAGAAAGCTTTAGGAAAGAGGGACAACCAGCCTTAGTTTCACCTCCTCATTACAGAGAGACTCAGGGTCCTGTCTGAATTCAAAGCAGGAGGAGTGACAAGGTCTCTTTGCTCAAGAGCATCAGGATGTAATGCAGCAGAAAAAGCAGCAGCGATGGGCCAAACATCATCCCCCCTTTTCCCAATACAACCAGGGCACGCGCTGCTTTGGGCTGCGGGGGCCTCCTAAAGCTTTAGCCATGTGGAAAGCCTCCGAACATCAGACCCAGGGGATCGACAGTCATTGAGCACTTCTCTCTGGATGGCGCCAGGTGGGAAAGAAAAAGAAGCAGCCAAGAGGCCAGCTTAGCTTCCCAGCTCATGCAGATCATACCTCCATGGAGGGCCCTTTGCCTCCAGGCCAGGTATGAAGCAGGATGCTCAGCTCTGCGAGCAGGGAAGGGAGAGAAAAAGGCAGTATGCAATGTCAGTACTTGCTCTGGCATTAAAGCAGCATTGCTGGTGCCCGCAGGGTTGTAAAACCCATGTCCTGTCCCTGCTGAGAAGTAAAAAAAAAAAACAAACGAGTAGAACAAACAGACTTGAAAAAAAAAGGAAACAATGAAAAACAAATAAAAGGAGGAACAAGCACAGCAGAGTCCCTCTAAAACAAGCAAGGAGCGGGCCAGCCCCAGCCAGCCCTCCTCCCGTGCCCCACCATCCCCACCAGAGATGCTGTGCAGCTCCAGGCATGGGCATTCCCAGGCAGTGCCCTACCTCTCCCCCCAACTTCCCTCCTCTCCCAGCAGCTTTAACGCATTAAGCTAATGGAAGCCAGTCTCTTCCCCCAGGTCGCCATGGCAATGTTTCCAACAGGCAAAAAAGAAACAAAAAGAAACCCCCCCAGCACCACATCATGCTTCCCAGGAAGCCCAGGCGGCTCCCGAAGCCGTGCCTGCCCTTCCCGCGGGATGTGCTTTAAAAAGGGGCTGAGAGCAGAGGGAAGTGAGATTTTTGTGTCTACTCTCCTGACAGACAGGCTCCCGGGGGGGGAGACTTTGCACAACCAAGAGTTTTGCAAGCCGAGGGAGGAAGGGTGAGCTGCGGTGCCACCCTGCCGTGGCTCCTGCCCTGGAGATGCTGAACATCACAGGGCTCACCACCACCCCTGCTGCAGGGAAGGGTGGCACCATCAGACGGTGGTGGAAAGGAGACTCCTTCCAACCCCACGCCGCCAATCCTGGAAGAACACCCTCTCCATAGCCAAAAAGTCCTGACCAGGACATGCTTCCTTGTGACTTGGGGGCAAGATACAGGCAGGGAGTGGAAAGTCCCACCAGGATGGGGAGGGAGGGGAAAGGGCTGGCTGCACCAGCCAGCCGGTGAGGGAGGGTCTCCTGGACTTTTTTGTCCAGCTGCCTGGTGGAATTGCCCCATCAGAGCCCACCACTTTCTTGGAAGTTGGGGTGGGGGGGAGGGGAGAGAGGGTTTGCTGGAAGATGACAACTGGAAAGCCCCTCCGTTCCCTCCACTCCCTTTCCCAAGAAAAACATTGCTGCTCTGTGGCTGCTAATGACTTCCAGATGGAGCAACAGTGTCGCAAAGCATGGAGAGCTCTCCTGGGGCTGCATGGCTCACACGGGCAGATGAAAGGCGGTACATGCTGCCCTTGCCTGCAAGAACAAGGCAAGAAGGAAGCAAAGGACACACCTCTGTCAGAAAAGAGGTGGAGAAAACCCAAAACAACATCCCTGTGCATGCACACCAATACCCAGATTCTGCAGACGCCACAGTCAGATCTCTTCTGCCTACCCGGGAAACGCTGGAAGGAGACTTAAGTTTTGTAACGTCAGCGTACCCGCGAGAGCTGGGATGAGGTCTACGGCACATCTCCAGCACTGGGATGGACAATGGTGACGCAGCACAGGAGATCCGGGCTGGAACATGCCGGCCCACCCTCTGCTGCCCCAGCCTACAATGCTTCTGGACATCTCTATGTGCCCTGGGGTCTCACCCACTGACAGCCCAAATCCTGCTGGAGGATTTCTGGGTGGGCTTTGTATGCCTAAGCACGTGGCAGGTTTTCAAAGGAAAACTGCCAAAGCTAATGGTTTAAACAGCTTTGAAAAGCAAGAAGCCACCTGTGGCACAGTTCTCCATTGGCAGAGCCAACGGGAGGGGGCAAAGGAGGAGGACAACTACGTTGTTTGTAGTCAGATAGATCTGAACCCAAAATAACAGGATGGCACAAATTTATGGCCTTAAGTCATAACCAGTTTTAGTCAGCAGAGTAAATGAATCCCAGGAGCGGGTCGCGCTGACGGTAGACTGAGTTACAACTACATACAAGTTGTTTTTTTTAATAGAAATTTAATTCTATGATAAGAATGCAAAAAAAGGATTGTTTGTATTGTCAGCTGTATGGTAGACGCCAGATACTTAGAGGGAAGTACTGACAAAGTGTTTTGCCTCAAAACTACTATTTCAAAAAGAATCCCACTATTATTGAAGGACTCGATCTGACAGTGATTAGAGGAAAATCTAGAACCAATAAATCTCAGCCTTTTTTTTACTTTAAGGGACCAAATAATTCAATTATCCTTAACAGTAAATAAGTTTATCTCCAAGGGAGAAAAATGCATGTACTTCTATTTAAAGAAAAATATCCACACATATATATTATTTTTTTTTAAATAATCCATTGTGCTTGCTCATTGTGGTTCAAGGCCAAACGAAAACCTTGGTTTCCACTCCCAAGCATGCAAGCCTGGCCACAGCTCATGTCTCTACCGGGAAACCACCGACACACAGAGCCTTGAACAAGTAGAGCACAAACGGGTGAGAGAAAACCCAGTGCTGAGCCAGCTGTGTGCATCCGCAGGGATTGCTGCAGCCTCACGCCAAAAGAGAAGGCAGTTTTTCACGAGTATTTATTACAGGACCCAGAGACCAGGACTCTTGGACTCTTCTCTAGCACTTTCACAAGTTTAGCAAAAGCTTTGTTGTTGAATCTAAGCCCACGATATACAGAAGTTGGCACCATCTTTAAAAGATGCCTAATATTTCTGGAGGGATGGGGACAAGGATGGGAGCATGAAGAAGGGAAACTGAGAACTCCCCAGTGCTCACAGCAGGTCCGCACTCGCTGTAGCAAAGGCTTCCAGAGCCTTTGCAACCCATCAGCGCTCAGTGCAACCCTCTCTGAAACAAAAATCACATCTCTCAAACCCTGGACGTTGCTGCTTTTTGTCCAAGGCAGTCCTGAAAAGGCCAACTAAGAATAAAGCCGCTGTCATGGATAGAAGGGATGGCTCCTCCATGACTGCTTAGCCAACACAAGTCTGCTTGGATGATGTGCTGGGATGCTCTGCACTGCTGGCCACATCTGGGACCCACGGCAAGAGTGGCCAAAGCATCCTCATAGTGAGCAATCCCTGGGGAAGCTCAGGCAGGCATCGCGATCCCTACCCACGTATGCGCTGCCTCTCGGCAGTCCCTTCTCCCCATGGGGGTTAGAGTCCCCCGAGGCGAGCAAAGCTTTATGGTGCTACTTCCAAAAAAAACCAAAACCCTGGGACACCCACAAAAGCTTGCCAGCGACAGACATCACGCTGATTTCAAGGGCAAGCATGCAAATGCAATTGCAGTTCAACTCAGACACGTACTCATTTATGAAAGAGACTCCGAAGCATCCCTGTGCTTTCTGGCCCATTTCTTCCAGCCCAGTCCGCGTGAAAAGCGGCTTGAACTCATTTCCAGGGCAGAAATCATGACCCTGGATTGTATTTGTACGGAGCAGGAGGGTGAATACAGTCTGTGATTCACCTCGTTAGAGAGCCTGTGCTCTCGTTAGCCAGCGCCACCGCAGCACGCTGCTTCGCAGGCACGCTCGTGGCCTTAAAATTAGCCCAAAGCCATTGCTGCCCCCAGCTGTCCCCCCTTGTCCCCCACAGGCTTTGCCACCTGACCTGCTTGGGAGCAGGATCCACAGTCACCAGCCTGGTTGCTAGGGTAAAAACCTCAAAAATAAAAAGTAAAAAATCCCACACACCCCCCCCTTGTCTTTCTGTCGGGGCAGCGATACCCAGCAGGACGGCGGGGAATGGAGCGGTGGCAGTAGCCGCCTCGGTGGCCAAGTTTAAGCCACCGCTGCATGCCTGTCCCAAACCTCACACCCCTCCCAAGGCGGGAGCCGGTGCCATCGTGCATCAGGGAGGGGACACTGGCCAGCAGGGGATTTACTAATAAACCACGAAAAAACTAAACAGAAGCAAACCCACCCCCTTCCTCAACCCCAGCGCTACACGGAAAACCGCACCCCAGCTCTGGATGCCTTCGTGCACTTCCTCCTGGCTGGCCCCGCTCCCAGGGCCGAGCTAATTAGAGCCGCGGGTCGTGTCGCCCTGTCACTTGCTGGGAGCAGCTGGAGGCAGATTTCCTATTTTGGATCTGGCGGGCGAGAGCGAAGCCCAGACCATCCGGCTGCCACGCTCTGCTCCGCGCAGCTTCAGGGAAATCACGGGAAGGGCAGGGAGTAGGGATGAGTGCCCAGCGACGCTCCCAGTGCCCAGGCGGCCCAGCAAGGGGGGAAATGTGAAATCCAGGGGTGGGGATTCAAGGCAGACAGGAGCCGAGGCTTTTGTCCCCACCCTGCTGAAAGTATTTTGCCTGCAGCAGCTGTGTCCGTGCATCCTTGAAGGATGGGGATCCTGGCTTTCCGCTGTCACTTTATCTTCATTATCATCCCACTGAGACGGGGCAAATGCAGTAAGTCCAGTGTCACTTGGCTCCCACCAGGGGCTTTTAAAACTACTGACACCACAGCAGCAACTTATTGCGGAGAGATCAGATCACTCCAGTTTGTACCAGTATCTGCAGAGATGGACCAGCTCTGCCTTTTTCCCCCACAGGCTCTCATAGCTCAAAAAATCACAGTGGTTTTGTTTGGTTGGTTTTTTTTTTGTTTTTGTTTTTGTTTTTGTTTTTTTTTTAAATGGTACTGTATTTGTAAGGTCAATAAATATCTAAGAAAAGGTTAAACAGTTGTTAGCATCCAACTTACCGTTGCCCCTATCTACCCTGAAGGATGTTTTCTGACCTGCTATTGACACATTGCCCGGCCTCCAGACATGCAGGGTGCTTCAGACACGGGTAAGAAGAAAGAAGGATTTTAGTTTTTCAACTACAAATAAAGCAAATAAACGCATATGAGACCATAAGCCTAGCTCAGATGAAGAACAAGTGTTTCCTTTACAGTCAAAAAAGCATGAAACTGCGGTGCTCCGGCTTTCCCCGTCCCTGGTACCGCTTGGTCTTCACAGCACCGAAGCGGTTAATCTGCCATTTGCTGGAGCGCTGGGTCCACGGCCAAAATGGAAGTGCCAAAAGCCAAGACTGCAACAAGTGGTTAGGGGGTCAGATGGTTTGCGAGCCGTGCTGAGGAAAAGCCCACGAATAAGAGCTCGTTTAATACCCTCCCCAAGCCAGCCCACAAGGCAACTCGTTGGATGAGGTGCCAAATCACCAGGCTGGGGGGGGGAACAGCTTGCGGGAAACCCCAACCCCAGGAGGTCCCTCCTCGTGGGCTGGATGGGCGAGCGGAGGAACAGTCGCCTGTGCCGGCGGGGGCGGCAAGGGATGCTCAGAGCAAGGACCGCTCCTCTCCTCCCCCTCCCTTGCACGGCCAGACCCTTTCCTTCCCAAGCATCACAAGTCCCTCTGTGAAAATCAACCTGTGAAAATCACCGGCAGCAAACGCAGCAGCGGGGCCTGAGGAGAAGCCCGATCCGCCAACGAGAGCTGCAATCAAGAGACCTGAGCTTGCCGTGGCGCAAACCTGCCCGATTTCTGGGGAAAGATTAAGCCCTGAAGGCAGATAAGCATCGTACCTGGCACCCAGCGGCTGTCCTGCTCGCCACCATCCTCCCTTTCCCACTTCCCCATTGCCCTCCAGTCCCACACACCGACCTGCTACGTTAATTATTTTTCCTCTCCTGTAACACACAGAGATGCCCCTTTAACAAAACAGCTTCAACTCTGGGGCAGGGGAAAGGACACCAAGAGAAAGCAGGAGACACCGAAGCACCACTTTCCCACTCTCCCTCCTCACCAAGTACAAACCCCATGGCCCAACTTTTCCTCCTCCGACAGTTTTTATTGCTTCCCCCTGTCCTGCAGTGTCACGGCAAAGCCTAGCTGGCCTTTAAAAGCCTCCTGACAGATCTCAGGACCAGTGCCCCGCGCCAGACATCAAAAAGTGGTTTGCAAGGGGAAAAAAAAACAAGCCTCCAACTCTGGAGGCCAACCCCAACCCCAGAGAGGTTCCTGCTCCCGAAGCAGGAACATTGTGTGCATGTGTATGTTGGATGCCAGAGGAGAAAAAGGAAGGAGTATCGGTTGGGGGCGGGAGGGAAAAAAAGAAAAAGCAAAAAGAAATCCCAGACTCCAGAGGGCTGGCTGGGAGAGGCAGCAGCTGAAAGAAACGCTCTGCTGCTATTACTGCATGGAAATTACAGCTGCCAGAAGGAATCCAGGCCGATCTGTTGCTGAATATAACTTTAAAAAGACAGCCAGCCTCAAATCATGGGCTGTTCACGGGCATCGGAAAGTTAGCGCCGTGGTGGGACCTGCGGTCCATTCCCCATTGCCTTCTACATAGCAAAGGCCGAGGACAAAGATGAAACAAGATGGGGTGGAAGAGCAAAGGATGCCCACCAGGCGAGAGGGGAGGACTCCGGCCCCAGTGCTCCAGGTCCGTCTCCCCCCCCCAGGTACTGGGAGAAACGCATTAACGAGGGAGACATCAGTTGCTGGCCCCCAGAAGGAAGGAGACGTTTGGGCTGGTTCTTGGAAAGTTTGACTTCTTAAGAGCTCCCTTTTCTCTCTTTCAAACTGAACATCTACAACGGGGAAATGCTATAAATACAGCTCTGGCTGCGAGGCAGGAGAGGGGAGACAGCGGGAGAGGAAAACCCACTGCTATTTACAGCAGGAGCATCTACTGAAACCAGGCACAGCCAGGGAGAAGGGCTCGGGCATGCTGCTTCATGGGCAAGCAGGGAAAACTAAAGGAAAACCCTTTCCAGACGATAACTTCAGCTACAGGTGAGAAAAGGACATTGGACTAGATGCTTGCACCCCGAGCCAGCCCCTGTCTGGCAGCCAACCCCTCCTGCAAGCTTCTCCCCCTTGCCTGCGAGGGATCACTGGAGAATAAGGCAAAAATAGGGGGTTTCATCTTCCAGCAAGCCAGCATGCTGTCAATTTAATAAAAACCACGCTAAGCTTAACCGTAACACGCAGAGGCTCCACCTGCCCCTCCTGGAGAACATGAGTCACGAGCTTGACGAGCTTCACTTTCCGCTGCCAGCCGCTCCGTCGGCTGCTTTTACATCCCTTTGGATAGGAAACGAGACACGCTTCCAAGAAGTCCCCCCTCTTCCCAAACATGCTCTGGGGCAAGACTGCAGCAGAGAACAGCGCCGGAGAAAATCTGCTACGCTGCAACACATCTTTTTGTGCTTTTAGCCACCGTGACTTTGGATTCTGTGCTTGGACCACCGCCGACATTTAATGGAGGCTTTGACTGGCAGGGCAGGGGATATTTTGGGGAGTACGGGGGGAGCGGAAGGTATTTTTAGTCCGACCTCCTTGCTTTTGGGAGCACGGAGCTTTCCACCTTGCTTTCGGGCACGCTGCAGTCCAACCCTGGGGCATGACGCCCAGGCAGCGACGCCAGCATCCCCCAGACCTACTTACCGACGTAGAAGGTGTTGGGGGCCTGCTTGTCCCCCAGCTGCAGGTAGAGGATATTTGTCGTCTGCGAGTCATGCCGGAGCCACAGGGCCACTCCAAGGATGATGCCTCCGGCCAGCTGGGGAGAAAGCAGAGGGAAGCAGGCGTTACCCATCACGTCAGACCCGGAGCGGCAGTTTTCAGGCGGGAGCAGGCGGCTTTCTTTTCTCCTTTCTGCAAATTCTTACTTAGTCCTTTCACGTACAAGAACATCCTTCCCAACCATCGTCCCCACCCCCTGCAACGTGCTTTGCGCCCCGTACCACGAGCCACACGATCCTCCTTGCTTTATGAGAAGACCCCTCATCCTGGGGGTGTGCAAAGCCCTTTCCAGTTCCTGCAGGTGCTTTCTCTCCTAAGAGCTATTCTACTACTCTATTAAAATGGAAGGCTCGGCCTTACCCAAGGAGCATGAGATGTGGAACTGAGGCTTTTAGGAGAGCTTTTCAACAGAAGTTAGGATCAGCCCCAATTACTCCCTTTTCCCAACGGGCTGTTATCACCCCATTTCATTTCTCTGTGACGTACAAACTGGGTTTTGTTTGATCTGCTGAGAACTGGGTAGGAAGGATGGGGAGACTGTGGCTCAGAAAGTGGGGGGACCACCAGTTCCTCCCTCTGCCCCCAGTCTCACATGCACGTGACTTCCCATCCAGGGTCGGGGCTCCAGCCTGAGCAGACCTAGTGGGTCAGAGCTTTCTGCACACCCAAAAGCTGCACTGCCTCAGGGGAGACCTGTCCCACCAACACGACACCAAAAGGCAGTAAAACTGCTGGTAATACAGAGCAAGAACAGGGACATCGTGGCTTTGAACTGCTGCCGCACCCGCTCGCAGGGAGTCCAAAACGCCTCCAACCCCGCCGCCCCCCCCCTCCGCCAAAACACACTCTTAGCGATGTCCACATCTTGACATTCAGCACAGTGTTTAGGAGCACACAGATGACTAAGAAACCACACTCAGTGGGACTTGGTAACATTTCCAGCAGCATCTCTGTGTTATATCCCATTACTCCCCTCCCCACGGGTCTCGGGAATGTCCCACATCAGGAGGGGACAGACAAGGATTCACACCAGCTGCCCTTGCAGCATCGCTTTGATTAATATTTAGTCGTCTTCCCAGGTGTCCCATGAGCACAGGAACCCCTGCGGCCACCACTTCCACTGCTCGGTTCACTGCCCGTTGAATTTCATAAAGCGACAGAAAAAGAGAAACGGTAACACAAGACCCGGTGGGGGGGCCGGGTGCTGGGACCCTGCTCTCCCGCTCCTCTGGCACGTATGGCTTTCCTTAACATCCTAATCCAGGGATTGAAGCAGAGCAAACCCTCGGTTCAGGTCACCACACAACCATGCCGCTTTGGGAAGCTACCATGAAGATGCTGGATGGAGCTGAGCAGCTCTGCGAGCCGACGAGGCTGGAACCACCGCCATGGAGGAATATTTATGCCCAAATAACGGGAAGTTTTACGACTGACTTCCTCATTGTTTTCTCTTCCAGGGAAGGGTGGGGAATGGCAGCGGAGGACAGGAGCAGATCAGGGGCACTGCAACGGGGAAGGTGTCACCGAGAGGAATTCCAGCCAGCACATATCCAGCAGGACTCACTGTGCTCTCCATGAAACCGCCTTCCATTTAAAACCATGAAAGAAAGGGCTGGGGGGAAGGGGGGGTAGGAATAAACACATATGTAAAAAAAACCCCAACCCTCAAGAATTCAGTATCACTTCTATGAAAGGCTGGAAGCGCCTGTTCAAACACTGATTTAATTTTGAGTGTCCTAAATCCTCGAAGCCATTCATCTTAAAAGAGGGAAGATAACTACCAAAGACTACAGAAGTGGAAACGCCATTTTTTTCAAATGGGTCTGAGTCAGGTCAGAGGCATCTGAGAGGCATCACGAGGGTCACATTACAAAAAAAAAAAAAAAGGAAAAAAAAGAAAAAAAGAAAAAAGAGAGTTTGTTCAGTAAAAGTGCAAAATCTTCTGCAGTTGCACAAGCACAGCAGAGCCTCGGTGAACGCACGAGGACTGGGATTTGCCAGATGGGCCATCGGTGGGGGTCTGGCTTTGCCCCTCGGGAGGTCAGATGGTGGGTTTCCTCCTTGCTCACTTCTACAAATCCCAGCCAGGAGATTTTTACAGGGGTGCCGTTGAAGCTGGGGCAAAGCCACACAATTTGTTCAAAAGTCACAAGACAAGCTGACTTCAGGGCTTTTCCACTTTACCGGAGTGAGAACACCCCCACTCTGGAGAGGGAGGGAAGATTTTACAAGCCTTTCCCCGATTTGCCACCAAGATAATCAGCTTTTAACGCTTCTCTCACAGCAACCAATGCAACTTCCCCACCGGCAGAGTCCCTCAGCCCCCTTGCACTTGGGAGAGCCCAACCTTCTCCAAACGCTCGCTACGGAGAAAAGTCACGAAAGCTGGTCCGTGCTCAAATCCAGCTCCAAATAAGGCAGCTTGCGGCTTTGCAGAGAGTTACCCAAATCCAGCCTGGCATGGCTCGTTCATTGTTTGAGGACATAACGAAGCCCGTGTTTATCCTCTCGGGAGAAGGAGAATGTCCCCAAATTAATCAGTGCTAGTCTTAAAGTCCAGGTCTCTTGGTGGCTTCCAGGGGAGAAGAGACCCTGAGGAAGACTGGGGTTTCTGTGCTGGCTGGGAGAGGTGAAGAAAAGACTGACTGCAGCCCTTTTTGGTTTGGTTTTCCCTCTGCCAGGAGACATTGCTGTGCCCTGGCACGCTGCCCTCCGCACCCAGCACCCCCGGACACCGAGGCTGGGTGACACCAGTGCCATGAGCAGCAGCTGCTTTCCAACCAAATGTGCCCCAAAACACCCGACACAGAACCGAAAGCAGGCTGCAAGCTATCCTCAGAATATTTCTTAAACATTCGGGAGCATCCGCTGAAGGGATCGAGCCTCTTCCGACTCAAACCCACCCCAGAGGTGAGGTCTGCCTATGGCAGCCAGCTGAACCCTCTTCAGATATTCCTGGCTTCAGCCCGAATGTCCACCAGGAACACCCCATGTCCGTCCCTCCCACACCGCCTGACTCCATTTGCTTTTTTAACAGAGCACAGAGGACCTCTGAATGGAAGTTTTAATCCGACAGCAGCTGGATTTCTTAAGAGACAGCAACGTTCACTTACTAATGAAAACAGGGTTTAGGCTACGATGAGTAACTTTTTCCATGAAAACCATACATCCTTCCACCATCAAGACATGCAGAACAAAATAAAGACATCTTTCTTCCCAAAGGAAAGAAGACAAGAGGGAGAAAACTTCATCGGCTCGCCACAGTAACCCTGCCGTCCGCTGCACCTTGCTTGGGGTAATCTCATTTTTAACACAACAGCTTGTTCTGGAAATAAGCTGGGTATTTTCTTCCCTCCCCATCCTAAAATCGCTGTTGTTTGCCAACACAAGAGCCAGAAAAGCTCCAACCACCGATGGCAGCGTCACACTGTTCTCCAGGCTGCGTATCCTCATACATTAAATATCCCTTTTTTCCTTTCCCCCTGTAGGTATCCATTATCTCATGCAGGCTACCTCATGTTGCTCTGTGCTTGCCCAGCTAGTCAGACGGCAATGTCTCAGAGGCTGGGGCCATCGCTCATTGCAGATATATCCCCCGTACCCAGCACAGCTCCCCACTGAAATTTTTGGGGACTGTTTTAATGAAAGCAATAGTCTAAAAGCTGCAGCTTCAGCCAGGCAGGGCTGCATCGCTCTTAGATCTGCTTTCCACAACCCGACCCCCCCAGCCAGCTGCTCCCCGAAGGCGCCTGCAGAGACGGACGCTGCTGAAACACGCAACTCGGACTCCCAACTCCAGCCATCCGGATTACTTTCCAGCGCTTTAAGCGCTACTAACTTTCCTGGCTACTTTTACAGCCTTACGCTTTCCTTTGCTCTGGAGTGTTTTAGGCTCTCATTCTGCCGCCTTCCCCAACCTGCACTTTTGCATGCCGCTGTTTAGAAAATAATAATAATAGAAATCCCGCAGACACATCCCCCAAATCCCAAAAGAAAACGACCCCTCGATGAAAATAACACTTCCTCCTCCGTCTTCCCTGCCCCTTCAAAAATCCCCCAAAAATGCCCTAGAGGGCATCCCGTCAGGGCACAGGATCCCCGGCTGCACCACGGGGCTGGCCCTGGAGACGGCACCCCCAGCAGCCTGCCACAGCAGAGGTGCCGCGGCAGGCTCTGGCGTTTCCCCTTTACTGCTATTTTCCAACTTCCAGAGATTTATTGCTTCTTTCACAGGCAGCCAGACTTTTCCAGCTGGATCCTGCCCACCTAAGGCTTGCTTTTTGCAGGGACGCCATTCCCGCTTGGCACAGCCAGACAAAGCCCCCATCGGATGCTGGCCAGGGGAGGGAAAAAGCAGCCCCCGGTCCCCTGAGAGGTGATGGAGTGGTACCCCACATGATGGGGTATCACCATCTGAGCATCAGTATGCAGCCCAGTTTGCTGCCCCATACACCGTGCGCCTAACGGGGCTCCCTCCTGGCTTGTGCCGTTTGCCCTAAAATTTCCCAGATCCAGCTGTGGGGCAAGGGAACAAGTCCATCTTTCACAGCTCAGTCACCCCTCCCCTCCCTGAGATATTCCCATGATTTAGGGGTGCAAGGAACAGCCCCGTTCTCCCCTTTAATGCGGGGCATCCCGTATCCCAGCTGCTCCCCAGGCACTTGGGTACACCAGGACATGCTTCATCCCCCAAGCCCTTCTGCTGCCACCAGCCCTTCTCCTCCTGCTCCCTTCCCTCCGCCCCTCTCCGAAACAGGTTTCCCGGTGGAGAGGAGGAGGAGGAAGAGGAGGAAGAAGCCCTGGCTATAGGGTGGCTCACCAGGCATGTCAAAGCGCAGCAGACATCCTGCGGCCCAAGCCGGCGGCGGAGGGAAGCGGAGGTGCCAGCAGTTTCACAATGCTGTATTTTTAGCAGCGCCGCTTCCCGTGGCCACGGCCGCTCCTGCCGCCGGGATGCTGCTTCCCACCCCGCGGGAGCCCCAGGGCCGGGAGAAGCTGCAAAAACACCACCGGCGGAGCCCGCGCCACGATGCTGGTAAAATACCACCGTTATTAACAAGAAGCAGGATGCTGCCAAGAAAGCGCAACGGATTTTAGCCATTTTATGATGATTAGAGATTTTTAACGTGTTTTCACACTGCACAGGTTTGCGGCTTCCCTTACCTGGAAGCTGAGCCCTTTGCTGGGGGGAGACAGCACCCAGAGCCCACTTGGGGACCCCAAACGGGTCCCCCCATGGCTCCTCCCCAGCACAATCTGCAAAGCAGCCGAGATGGAGTAAAACTGCATCCCCCTCCTCTTCGGTGTGGGGAATCAGGGTGCAGACAGACGAAATGGCTTGCCAAGGCTGAAGCATCTTGCCACGCATGAAGCCCCTGGCACAGCCAGGAATTAATTGCTGATTTGGGGGTCAAATGCTTTGCTCCCAGGTCATTTGTCGGTCTCCAGGTGGAGCAGCAGATACCATATTCTCCATTACGTGCAGCGTAAATAACCAAACATCACTTTGTCACCGCACCTAGCGCGAGTGGGGGGAAAAAGGGGAGGAGCTAGAAATTCATAATTGGATGGAAGGGCAATAGAAGCCCTCGCAAGATGCGTGCTAGGACCTTGCAGGTTTGGCACGAGGACCGAGGCGGGCAGGAGCGCAGCACACGGCTGTTGGTGGCAGACACACACGTACGGGCAGCGCCGAGCCTGCCCGCCCCCTGCGCCTCGCTTTCTGGAAAGCAGAAGTTGAATTTCTCTTCTACCGCAAATAGACGCACCTTGCGGAAGCGCTGAAAGGGCTCGGGGTGCGGCAGGGGGCTGAGAGCTGCACGGCAGCCCGCAAACCCGGGAGCTTTGCTCTGGCGCTGCGACGGTCTTCATGCTACGGTGGCAGGACTTCACGCCAAAAATTCACTTAAAATTTTAAGGCGAGAAGCGCTGCCGATCGTCCCCGCGCTGCTTGTTGGGGTGGACTGTGGGATGCCCCAGAGCACCAACACGTCAGGATGCCCCGCAAGGCTTTTTGGGGGGAGGGTGTAAGCAGGGGAGTCGACGGAAATCAGACAAAGGCAGTTGCAGGTAGGCAGCCCCACGATGTAAAAGCTTCTCCTGAGCCCTGTGAAAGCCGAGCTCCACACAGGCGCTCGCAAACCGCAGCAACAGACGGGACTCTTCTTAGAAAGCGCAGGCCAGGTCTTTCCCCAAAGCTCGGGCTGAAAGTTTGCCGGCAAGGTCCGCCCGGGAACTGCAGACAGGGTGTTTGGGAAGAGCCCCGTGCTCTGCAGGCAGGAGGAGGAGGAGGAAGGCAGCCTGCATCCCCTGTTCCGCTCCCAGCGGCGCAGCCGCCACCACCTTCCAGCAGCCACTATTAATAGAGCGGCCGGCCAGGGAGAAATTCTCCGCTGGTGCCTATAGTTACCAGCCCCACAACACTGCGGGGCTTTTCAAAACAAGCTCCAGAGGAACGCTCCCGGAGGAGCGGCATGCCAGAGGCCAAATAAAACTTGATGGATGGGAGGAGAGCGGGAATCCGGCACCAAAATCCAGGAGCGGGGTCCTCCTGTCCGCTGCTCCCCGCCTGCCGCAGCCTGATCCCCGCTGTGGATAGAAGTATCACTATACATTGACATCTATCAGCAGGGTTTAATCGCCCTCGGCGGAGAGGAAAACAATTTCAGGTATTGCTTTAAAATTAATTTGGCCCCATACATGAGCATTTAACTACAATGGTAATACAACTGCTTTCCCTTTTTAATAGTACAGTGGAAGGTAATTGCAGAGTACAGGATCAAAGTGTCTCTCAAGGCATCGTACGTGGGTTAATGTTCTTGCAGGAAATAAGCATTACGGCGGTTGACAGAAGAATAACCTCAGGAAAACAGAGCCATCCCCCCTCCAGCCACCAGTGATGCTCCCCCGTCGCGACTGCAGCCCCAGCCCATTAACTGAAATCGGGTACCCACATAGGGCAGGGCACCAGTCTCTTCAAAAGACCTGCTTAAATAACCTTCTGCTTCAGAAGGGGTTTCGTAGACGATGGCAGGACTGCGTTCACTGGACAGAGATCCCAGAAACGCATCCCAGAGAGCCATCAGCAGGAAAACTTAGGTCCAGGTACCGAGCCTACCAAGAAAACCTCTCCCTTGCCCTTCAAAGACAGGCACTAAATAGCTGCGGGGTCAAACACACGTGGAAATATCTTGCTTATCGTTCCAGGATACCGAACCCAGAGTCGGTGGAGGAGATGCTGGGCCAGCATCACATCCTTGCTGCCCGCAAGGCGCTCTGTGATTCCCAGGGAGACCAACAACCAAAGCAACCCCCTCGCTCTGCAGCCTGCCAGCCGCTATCACTAACAGCGTTTCAGCAGCTCTGGGTTCTCAGCCTGCACCCAGAACACAGCGCCAGTGATTTGTTAGTCCAGGAAGTTATTTCAAGCCCGTGCTCCTGAGCCGCACGCCGCATGAACCATCAGCTCTTCCATTCTCTGTTTAAACCCGTGAGCAGCGGTACCCAGCCACCCTCCTCGTCACATCGGGAGGGTCACGAGCCGCTCAGCAGAGTTGTCACCGTGGGATCACCACCACAGAGAGCTGCCACCTCCCTCTACCGTCACCCCTCGTCACCAAAGCCAAACAATCTTTGGCTCTGGGGGACAGCCAACAGATTTTCCAGCACTGCACAAGAAAATACACCACTCCACCACCCCTTCCCTTTCGATCCCCACTGTTGAGGCAGACTTTCACTTCCACATTCCCTCTGTTCTTGCCCTTCCTCCCCTTTGCACCCCGACTGCACATCCCCTCAACACAAGCAAGAGAAAGTGTTACGTGGTGCCTGGAAAACGGCATTAGGAGCAAGCTCTTTTTTTTAATTAGACACCTCTCTGGTAGGAAAGTCAGCAGTGCGCTCTAGACCTGGAAGGCTGCCACGGGCTGTGTTAGCTAATAAGCCGGGCGATCCTTCTCCAAGCAAGCCAATTTCTCCTTGGTTATGTTTAATTACATTTATAAATAGCTCTCTGGCTTCCTTCGGCCTCTCCAGGGACTCTTTGCAAGTGGTGGTCAGTTCAGCCCCACGCACTGAGCTCTGCTATCGGATTGGGGTAATTGAGGAGAGCACTGGAAGTCCATCCATCTACTGAGAGTGGGATGGAGGAGCAGCTTCATCCACGTGTCCAGCCCAGCCCAGCCCCGCTCCAGCCTGCAGGGCGAGATGGGACTGCCCACCACATCCCCAAAACCGCCCAGCAACGGGCTACTGCTCCCTCTCGCAGGGCAGGGAATCATAGAATGGTTCAGGTTGGAAGGGACCTTAAAGATCCTCTAGTTCCAACCCCCCTGCCATGGGCAGGGACACCTCCCACTAGACCAGGCTGCTCAAAGCCCCATCCAGCCTGGCCTCGAACACTTCCAGGGATGGGGCATCGACAGCTTCCCTGGGCAACCTGTTCCAGTGCCTCACCACCCTCACAGTAAAGAATTTCTTCCTGATATCCAATCTAAATCTCCCCTCTTTCAGTTTAAAACTGTTACCCCTTGTCCTATCACTACACTACCTGATAAAGAGTCCCTCCCCCCAGAGCATCCCATCACCACTGGTCACCCCACGGTTTCAGGACAAGTTTGCAGCACAGAAAAGCTTTTGTCTCACCAGCTCTGTGTTTTATGAACCGTGTGAGGTTCCCAGGTCCTGCCTGTGGCCTCGTCCACCACTTCGGTCGGCGGATGCCACAGTGAAATATGTGGAGACCCTTTCTCTCCTGGGACGGGCACCCGTTTGCACATGTGGTCCATGCAGTGGCCACTGCTCCCTCCTCGAGAGCCACCCTGGACTGAGCACGTAACCCTGGCATCTTCTCAAAAATGCACGCGCAAAGGAAAAACAACCCCAAAAAAAAAAAATAAAACTGAAACACCTCGGGCAGGGAAGGCTGACGAGGCGCACCAGGGAGCTGGCAGCGGGGCTGCCTTTTCCTTTGGCTCTTCAACACGGCAGCTTTGTGAAACTCCCCCTGCACTGCCAGGGGAAGGAAGGAGGGGGGGAAGCCAGAGGGGTGTCTGTTTATTTACACTCCGGCAGGACAGCTGGGCCACCTTAAAAAGTTATCGGAGTTTCTTTCTTATTTGTTAACACCGATAAGGCTGAGAATTGCTTCCTTTCTTCCTCTCGGGCGCTGGAGCAAGCTCCCGTGCGGCACGATGGGGAGCCTGCCAAACTTTGGGCTCTGTTCCTCCTGCTTGTTTTCACCGACCTCGGCTGGGCGCGAGGCAAATGATAAGCAAATAAGCAAATGAGCACAAGGAGCCCAGCGGCCCTTGCGTCGCTAACCAGCTGGCAGGACCACAGGGCTGCGAGGGCCCCCTCTCACACCCCCCCTGGGGTCAGAGCTGGGGTCCCGACACAGCCACCCCACAGCAAGGGTGCTCAGCACCACAGCCAGCCTTTAAATGCCACCTCATAAAAAGGACCTTCACTTCGCTTCGGTGGCGACCAAGGCATCCCTCCCCAGCTGGGGAGGCAAGGCAGCCTGCTAACCGCCTTTGCATGGTGGTAAACCTAAAATTCCCCTTGACTACTGGTTTATAAAACAACACAAAAGGGCTTGAAAACTCTAAGATCTGGTGTTCGACCAGCCTTCAGCTGGCCAGCCTCCCTGACAGCATCGTTAAGTCTAACAGAGCTCAGGCTCCCCACCCATAACAAAGGTGGTCCGAGGGGTCCGGCCACAGGCGAACCCAGCCCTGGGAGGTGTTTTGGGGAGCCAGTGGGTCCCGGCTCACAGGCACCCCCTCCTTGGGAGGAGCTGGAGCATCCCCCCCACCAATGCTCACAGGGATCGGGCGTCAGGCTCCCTCCGAGGGGTAGGGCAAGGCACCAAGAAGTCCTAACAGGGAAATCAAACGGATGGGCTATTCCTCTTGGAAGCAAAATGCCCGTTTATAAAAGATGAGCTGTTTTGCAAGTGCACACCGGGGCGAGCGAGCAAGCTCGCTCAGCAGCGGGGGCTGTGCAGAGCCCCCCTGCATCCTTCCTGCCACCCGGGAGACCCTTCCTCCCTCGCATCCACACCCGGCAGCTTCAGCGACAAGAATGGCAGGAAATTAGGACCAGAAGAGAAGAAAAAACCCTGGGATAAGCATGATTACTCGGAAGGAACCACACTTCAGAGAAAAGCCTACCCGCCTCCGTCCTGCCATTTTAAGGGTGGAGGAAGAGGTTAAAAAAAAAAAAAAAAAAAAAAAAAGAAAATCCCCTAGGACTGTCCCACATTCATCTTGCAGCTGGCAACGCATCAGGTATCAATTAACACCGCTGTCGTCACAGCTCGTCATCTCTCCCTTGGTCAGCGTTATACCCAGAAACAAGGCGAAAAGGCCTGAAATCAGGTCAGATTTGACAACGCTCACTCCCACGCAGCGCGACACCCCATACCTCCCAGAGGTGGGGACCCC
>VYZM01006848.1:97975-132821 GCA_013398915.1 Dromas ardeola
TTTCCCTTTTTCTTTTTTCTTTTTCCTTCCTCCTTTTTTCTATTTTCTTCTCACTTTTTTCTTTATCTTGTTTCTTTTTCCTTGTTTCTTTTTCCTTGTTTCTTTTTTCTTTTTTCTTTATTTATTTTTTCCTTTTTTCTTCTTTCTTTTTTATTTATGTTTTCCTTTTTCCTTCTCACTTTTTTCTTTTTCCTTTTTTCTCCCTCCTTTTTTCTTTTTTTCTCACTTTTTTCTTTGTTTCTCTTTCCTTTTTCCTTTTTCCTTTTTCTTTTTCCTTTTTTCCTCCTTTTTCTTTTTTCTTCTCACTTTTTTCTTTGTCTTGTTTCTTTTTCCTTTTTTTTCTTTTCCCTTTTTTCTTCCCCCTTTTTCGTCTTTTTTCCCCCTTTTTCCATTTTTTCCTTTTCCCCTTTTTTCCTATTATCCCTCTTTCTTCTTTCCTTTCTTTTGGTGTATGTGTTTGTATTATCCCTTTTTCTTTTTTCCCACCCACCAGGGGCAGCTCACAGCAAAGGGTTTCCTACACGCAAGTGGCAACCACGGGGAGGATTGCTGGCGAGGCTGTAGCACTGCAATCTCCTAAACCCATCTCTCTCAAACCTCACCACTGTCCTCTGAACCTCAGCAGGCAGCCCTGGATGGGGGTAGAAACCGCTGCGAATGGCTGCAGGGAGAAACTGCTGTGAACGGGTGTGGGGTGCAACAGGATTTCTGTTTCTATATGCAGAAGTTTTAGGGTGTATCCATAAGGGGACATTCCCCCTCCCTCCCACCCCCCAAAAAAAAAAAAGGATTTTTACATTAAAATTCACAGTTTGAAATTCAGAGAAGCATTTCCTCATTCGTTTCCCCCTCCTATTTTATCCTAAGCTCTGACGTGCCAAAAAATTTTTGCCTAAGCTTGTGGCTTTATTGCTGCAAGCGATTGCATCACGTTCAGCAGAATCACTCAGGACGTTTTCCCTCCCTCGGTTATTGCGTTGCATGAGCCTCTTTGGGGCTTCAGGTCTGCCCACCAAAGAGATTTGGGTCACATGTGTTGACAGTTCAAGCAAGCCTCACATTATGGCTTAGAAACTTTAGTTAAATTTTGGTTAAAAACCCCACAAAAGCTGTGCAACAGGAACACCATGAAACTTCCCAGTCTTTTGGCCAAACCCCGTTTTGGCCCACTTGCTTATGCCTGGAAATGTGAATTGCTCTCACCCCACATTATGCTTCCAGCAAGATCATTCGCTTCTTCAAGGGGCAGGACAGTAAGTCACATCATCAGAGCGTAAGAGGATTTCTGGTAAAGGCGGCAGCCAGCAACTCCAGCAAAGGCTGGGACCTTACCATGCTAAATATGAACTTGGCACCCACCTGCAGCGTCGTACATGGAAACCTGCCCTCTTTCTGCCTGGGCATTTTCCTCTAGCAAAAGCATTTCAGGGAGTAGCTTCCGAGCCCAAAATTTTCACACTCGAGGGAGCCTTCCCTGCCATGCATCCCGTAAGCCGGAATGTGCTGTTAGGTAAGCATGCGTTTCCTACACATGTACACTGAAAATGAATCAACTTGTTCCAAAATCATGTCATTGCCTTCAGGGATGAGATGGTCCAGGGCTCCTCTGAGCTCATCAAACCCTTCTTTGCCCCTCAGTCACAGCTCACGGGGCTCCGTGGTGGCTGGGATTGGGATGAATAGAAGTTGGCCCCGTTTCCCAATTACTTATGCTGAGTACGTCCCTGATTGCGGGCTTTCCATGGATGCATAAACCCTTTGTCTCTAAACCACATTCACTCATCCAGCCTTACCAACAAAGCTGGAGGTTCACAAGGCTATTTATGCGTGTAACTGCTATCCCAAATTATCAGTACGACCCATCTGGTTACAGCAATAGCCGTAATCCTGTGTGGCTCCTGCTCATCAATCCAAAGGATGACGGCAGGATCCCGAAGCTGCTCTCTTCCTACATTGTAGCATCCCACAACATCTTTTTTCCTGCACTTTCATCCTTTCCAGCTATATATATTAAAACAAAAATACCCCTCCAACCCAACAAAACAGAGAGGCTGAAGAAAGGAGGCTACAAGGAGCCTCTCGTGCACTTAGGTGGCTGTTTCCAGAAAAACTCTCGGATATGCTGCTTGGAGAATCTGTGTGAGGGAGAGGAAGGAACCAGCTGCAAACCGATAAGGCCTCCAGCAGCGGCAGCCCTGCCGGCTACGAAGGAAAACGAATTTCAAATCAACTTTTGTGCACTGGAGAGTGGGCAACCCCAGCTGCAACCACTGCCACAAAGTTGGCATTGAAACTGCCTCTAGGGAGCTCAGGATTGCTTTTTTTTTCTTTTTTCTTTTTTTTTTTTTTTTCACTTTTGCTTTTTTTTTTTTGCTTTCGTCCTTTTTTTTTCTTCTTATGGGAAGTGGGGAAAAAAAAAAAAAAAAAGGAAAATGAGAAATAAACCTTTTCAGTTTAGTTTCCGGGTCCTTCCTTAAGGCTGTGTTGGAGCCCCGTGCTGCCCGGGGCTGAGGTACAGATGTGGCTCTGGCAGGGGGAGCCGGGGCACAGCCCCACCACCTCCTGCATCGAGTAGCTCCCAGTCACAGCCTAAGCTGGGTTTACCCATCTGGCCGTACCGAGAAAATCCTCTCCAAAACTTGCAAGTGGAAAAGGATTTCAAGCTTTGTCCAAATATTTTTTGGTTTGGGTTGGGTTTTTTTTTTTGAAGCAGCTCAGCAGGGTACATTGGAAAACTTTGACCTTAATGTACAGGAAGAAAAAAACCACCACCGTGGCAGAGTGTCAAGATAACATATAATGTTTCCCAAGATTACGTGTGATTTCAGATGTTGTCTATTCATTTGTCATGCTGTACTGCTTGCTGTACAGTCCATAAAGTACCAAAACTGCGTTTCAAAGAATCTCAGCGGCTTTATCAGCTCTTCATAAAATGCTGCCGTATAAAGAAGTAAAACTAATTTGCACAAATTCAGTTCATGTGTTGGTGTCACATGCCGGTATCGAGTGTGAGCGCTATGAATAGGGCTGATGACTTCCCTCTTTAGGAGGATGGGCTCAGTTGGAGCGCTCGGCGGTGCGCCCATAGTCATTTACAGAGCAGCCAGCTGCAGGCAGGTCTGTGAAGAAGCTACCTACCTCCCAAGCCTCGCATCGCTGAAAGAAAAAAGTAAACTCTAAAAAAGATTTTTAAAAAGCCCCAAAACCCCAAATCAAAAAAAAAAAAATCCCCCTGCCCCAACCCGCGTGGCCATTTGAATTGCTTTCGCCATTGGGTTGGCAGGCAGAGTGAAGCAGCAGAGAGCGGAGGCACTTGCAGATTTTTTCCTCTGTCTGCTGGGTTGTTGGTTGGTCGGTTGAGTTTTTTTTTTTTTGTGAACCTGTTTATAAAAGCCAGTGTCATGCTTGTGGTTTTTTGGCATGGCTGACAGCTGTGGGTATGACTCACCGGGGCCCGTTAGAGCAGATGCGGCTGGAACTGCCTCCCAGCCCCGGGTTTAGCTGCCGTCCCCTCACCAGCAGGACTCGGCGAGCCCAGTCCCTGGGACTTCGAGCCTGCTTCTCCCAGGGAGATGCTCCAGCAGCTACACCTTAACAAACACTTGTGTTTTTATAAAAAGCGATGGAGGGAGGTGAGGGGAGGGGACAAACCCCCATCCTCCCCACCTCCTACGTGTGCCTAGAGAGCTGGCGACCAGGGTGTGAAGCGATTAGCATCAAGGCAGGCTCTAAACACCTAACACCCAGGGTTGCCAGGGGATTTGGGGGAGCAGATGGGAGCCCCTTGCCTGCCGGGGACCGCAGGATGGCCACTGCTGTGCTACTCTGGCTGCATGGCTTGGGTTTGTGTGGAAATCCCCCTGCCCTCCTCACAGACAGCACAAAAATGATGGACAAACTGTGGGAATGAAATGAACGCCGTTTTGTGGGTGAGGTCCTGATTAGCTTCTAATCACCGCATCTTATTTTCTGTGGAAAATATGACAGAGACAGCCTGGATTTCCAATTTACCTGTGGTGGTAAAAAAAAACCAACCCCAAACAACAACAGCATGACCAAAGATCTTTAAATAGGACATTTTGGAGGTGCACGAAAAGAAGCTCAGAATTTCATCCTGTGGGAGGCTGATAGTCCCAGAAGGCATAGGAATAACTTCCTAGGCAGCCAACACCCCGCAATACTGTTTTGCAAGGCAGGGACTGAGCACAGGCGAGCTACAGGGCATGGACTGGCCTACAGCAGTGGGAAGGTGGAGCTCCATCGCCTCGGGAGAGGTCCACCAGCACCTCTGGGGAGACAACCAACGCCTTCATTTTGAGTAGGAAACATAATCTTAACAATCTCATCCATGTACCTAAGGTGACATCTCCAGAATATCTTTTCTGTGCCCCAGTGGCAGCAGCCGGAGCCTGCTCATCCGAAAATCCCTGTTCCTAGCTCTGCAAATTCAGCCAAAGCGCCGTGACAGCCCGGGGGGAGTGTCGCGTTTGCCTCGCAGCCTTTGGGGGGATGCGACAAGCAGAGACCTGTAGCTGCGCCTGAAGTTTCTGTTTCTAATAAACTCAACAAATGGTTCCCGTCTGCGCGGTCTGTCTCTCTGCCATCTTTAAATATTTATGTCAACGTATCTATGGTGATGGGTCAGGTTATATAAAGAGGAGGAGGAAGGGGGGGGGCTGGGGACGGTGGGGAAGGACAGCATCGGATCCCGCCGGAGCTGTGGCAGAGGGGCAGCAAACCTGAGCTTGTTTCCCCATCCAGCCCCGACTCTCCCTCTTCTCGGCTCAGGCTCTGCTGCTCACCAGCCCAGAAAGTGAACGCTCATTTTTCTCCGGGCATCAGAGAGGGCCAAGCCGCAGCTGGGCTTAGCTGCGCTTTGCGAGGTGCCATTTGGGAGAACAAGAGCCCAGCCCATCGATGCTTCTATTGTATAATCAATGTATAATTCATTAGTAGGTGAATAAAGACTGGAATAGCTTATTGCTGATGTAACGGGGCTAAAAAGAAAGCGAGCACGTCCGTGAGCAAGCTGGTGCACACGGGGGTTAAACAATAGCACTCAGTGATGCTGAGGGGAGAGAGGGGGGATTTTGCCTTGGGATAACATAAACAACCCGGATAGCTGGCTGCCAGAGACTCCAGGGAGAGCAAAGCAGGGATATGCATCTTCCTGGCAAAAGTGCTGGGAAGGACCCTTTTCGCTTGCCAGAGTCTAAAGGAATAGCATCTGGTAGACAGGGGGGTATTATCTGTGGGTGGGCACCTCTGGGCTCGGCTGAAAGTACTTCTGCCGAGATGTGCCGATTCCTCACAAGCTGAGTGACCACCCTGTATTTCTTCCAGATAAAAAGACAGGTTTTTTTTTTTCCTGGCAGGGGTAGAATGCAGATTACCTCCAGGCATTACTTTGTTTGACAGACCCCCAAAACGCCGGGTGACTAAAGATAGCACCAGATTTGTGCCGGGGGTGAGAGGGACGGCACGCCGGGGAGTGGAGCAGCCTCACTGGCAGGCCTGCAACCGGTCATGGGTTTGGCAGCGATGGCCAGAGCTGCAAAAAACGCGCTTTTTTTCCAAAACAGCCTCTGAAGCTGCTGCTGGGCTCCCCCTCCTCGCTCCTGCGCTCTCCCCCGCCATCCCACCCCGTGCTACATCTCCCAGCGGGCAGGGTTCATTCTCCCTCCGCCTCCCAGAAGAGGAAATGCACAGTAAAGAAAAAAAATCCCTTTTCACCCCAATATAGTATTTTAAGAGAGAACTGCAACGACTCTTCATGTGAAAGTCACAGGGCACGCGGGATCTGACCGTGTATTCAAAGCAGCTTCTGACCTTACTTGCCTTCAGCTGTGCTGGGGGAGATCTCCTGCATGGAGCATCTACCACCTCCGGCTGCACGTCTAGAGGAAAATTATAGCCAGCTGCTTTCGTAAAGGTGTTGCTTCTGCACCTGGTTAAAAAAAAAATAAAAAAGTCTACCAACTATTTCTTAAAAAAATATTTCGTATGTCTGGAGCTCAGAAACGCAGCTTTACCTTGGCAGGGGATGGCTTCCTTACCACCCCAGGGCTGCAAAGGTCCACCCAAATTTGCCAGCTTACAAGGCTTCGGAAGGACTTGCTCAGCGATATCTCCTTCGGGAGCCTGCTCCAGGCGTGAATCAGAGTTGCGCAGCAAAGGTGATGTCATAGAATCATAGAATGGTTTGAGTTGGAAGGGACCTTAAAGATCATCTAGTTCCAACCCCCCTGCCGCAGGCAGGGACACCTCCCACTAGACCAGGCTGCAAAAAGAATGTCAAAAGAATATAGTTTAAAAGTTACGTAAGCGCTTTGTATAAAATTGTAATAGAACTTTGGTTGAACTTGGGCTGAACTCCTGAAATAAAAATTTAATTGGCGCTTTTGCACCTGGACTAGATGTGGAAACAATTAAACTTAATTGTGTCCTTGCACATCCACCTGGACTAGATGTAGAAACAATTAACCGAAACTTAGATCAAAGAAATTGAATTGTTGAAGGATTACCATATCGAGAGCTCACTGAAGGCAAACAAGGCCCATGGAGGGAATACACTTCTGGTGTCGGATCTAAGTATAGGATGACAGGATGTATAGTCTTTGGAATGGAGTCTAGGTAAGAGTGTGCCCAAGAGGAGCCCTAGGAGATCATAATACTAAAACACACACCCTCTTGTAAATAATGAGCATGCTAATTAAGGGGATCTCCCAAAATGTTTAAAACATTAACTTGAATGCATATGTATGACGAGGAATGGTAAAGGAACTGCAGCTCACCAACCAGCTGTATCTTACCACTATAAATATTGGACTCTCAGAAATATGTGCTGTGCTGGCTGTGGTTAAGTGCCCGGCACCTGATTCTGCAGAAATGAAATAAAGAAAAAAATCTCGACTCGGTGTGTTGATTGGTTTTTTTTGCACACTGGGTGAAGAACCCGTATTTAGGGACAACAAAAGGGGCTGTTGCCTGAGGAAGTTGTGTTTTTCTGGCAGTGGGAACTGGCAGACACACAGTCAATAAGGGCAGGAAATAGCAAAACATTCTGGAGCCACGCCAGCGCACCATGAGGCTGAAAGATTCCCACTCTCCTCACCACCGCATGTCTCTAGAGAGTCAGTAAATTGCTTAACCTGTGCTTTTCACAAGTGCTGTGAGATGCTCAGGGTTTGGTTGTTTTTTTTTTTTTCCGGGTGCTGAAAAACCCCATTTGCAGAACCCCTGAGCATCCTTGGCTGCTGTGCAAAGCTGCTCACGTGCAGTTCTGCATGAGAAGTATGTTGAAAAAACAGCATCTGCTGCTCTCAGAAAAGGGAAAACTCCCCTGGCTCGTAAGCAAGCTGTGGCCGGGCCACCCACGGGCACACGGTGAGCCCCACGTAAAGCCTCAGGGGAAATTAATGCTCACGCCAGCAGAGCAGGACCTGAGCGGTGCGTGGGCAGCACAGGATGGAGAGCAGCACAAGAGGCTTCTTGCAGCTGCCATGGGCTGACAGTCCCCAGCCCTGCAGGTAATCGCCTGGCCTTAGGTTGCTCCCTCTCCCCACGTCCTCAGAAAGAGCGGGGGGTTTGTCTAAAATAAAAGGAAAAGGGTAACACATGAGCACAAGCTAACTCGCACCCATAGAGAAACATAGAATCATAGAATGGTTTGGGTTGGAAGGGGCCTTAAAGATCATCTAGTTCCAACCCCCCTGCCATGGGCAGGGACACCTCCCACTAGACCAGGTTGCTCAAGGGGGGGGGGAGCCTGGTCTTGAACACCTCCAGGGACGGGGCATTGACAGCTTCCCTGGGCAACCTGTTGCAGTGCCTCACCACCCTCGCAGTAAAGAATTTCTTCCTAATATCCAATGTAAATCTACCCTCCTTCAGTTTGAAACCGTTACCCCTCATCCTACCCCTACGCGTCCTGATAAAGAGTCCCTCCCCATCCTTCCTGTAGGCCCCCTTTAGGTACTGGAAGGCCGCTATAAGGTCTCCCTGGAACCTTCTCCTCTCCAGGCTGAACAACCCCAGCTCTCTCAGCCTGTCGAAGAAGCCAAACTGCAATTGCCCTGGCGACCTTAGCGGAACTAATTGATACTTGCTGGAGCTTACTTGACAATTCATTGGAGCCAATTCACAATTAAATATTGAACTTTGCACCTTCGGTCTCTCTTTATTTTATTTTTTTTGCTCTTGCCTATGCCTACATCAATAAGGATTTCTTTCCTACCGGAGTTTGAGTGTTGACATGCTTATAACAGCCAGCTTCCCCTCGTGCAAGCCCTGGGAAGGCTCAGTGGGTCTGCAGGTGTTTCCTAGCCTGGCTGCCGGCTTTGCATCCCCACTGCTCAACTCCATCCTCTTATCCTGCCAAAATCTCTCTCCTACTCTTCCCAACACCGGGTAAATCTCGGCAGCGCCTACAAATAGATTCCTGGGGTTTTGTTCTGGTTGCACAAGAGCTGTAATTTGCCCCTAGCGAGTAGCAAATTAGGAACTGGTAAGTGTAAGCACACTGACTGCAGGACAGGGATTTTTTGTTGGCACAAACAAAAAAACCCGCTTGACACCTGCCCACCTCACGGCTTCCATCCAGCCATCCCTGGTGCTGCCATTTCTGCGACTCCGAACAAAATGGTAACACCGCACTTTTCTGCAATGAGTTTCTAAAAACCGAGGAGTCGAAGGTATCCGCTTTCCTGCTCCCAAAAACAGCAGCAGGATGCCATCGCAGGGCGGCAGGAGCCCCTGCTGCTACACACAGCCCGAGCTCTGGCAGAAGAGCGTGTCTGGCCGGGCACTGCTCTGCTACCCACTCACTAACTTACAGGGGAACTCTGGCAGCAGGCGAAATGGGAATAAAAATCATGAGATGGCCAGTACGTACATACAGAACAAGGTTTGCTTCTTTTAAACTACAGTTTGTTGAAGTATTTTGTACCAAAAAAATTACCTAAAAACCCATGGTTGTCTACCAGAGGAACAAAGGGAACTTCCAGCTCCCTGGGACAAGAAATTGCAGGCTTCCAATCTGCTGCTTACTGGGAAGAAGAAATGGCAGCTCTCCAGGACTCTCATCCCCTTGTGAGATGGTTTGATGCAGGTCACATTCTCATCCTTGCCGCAAACAGCAGAAATCACTACAGAGGTGTGAAAACAGCAGTGTGGCACAAGCACGCCTATATGGCCACTGCTGGAAAGGTGCCTGCTTCTTCTGGTGAAGTTTCAGTGATCAGAAGCGATTCGAGGCAAACAAGAGCTTCGGGAGGGGGATACAGCAGCCTTTCAGGTTTCTTTATCATATATATGCTACTCCTGTCCATAATCATCCCTTTACATTAAAAATCGACCCAGGAAGAAGTACCTAAAGCTTTACCGGTCCTGGTGGTGAAGCTTTAACAAGATATCTTTCCTTCTAGTTGATGAGGCTTAAGCAGGTAACCCACACTGGTAACATAGACTCCACCAACTTGCTCCATCTCCAATGTTTTTTGATATAGCAGAACATCATCAGTTGTCCAGCCAACGGCGTGTAGAGGGCAAGACTGGACTACCTCACGTTTAAAAAAGTGAAACTGTAGAGATTTCCTTCATATAAATACTCCGGTCTTTATTGCTTAAACATGTCCTTCGGCTTTTTTCCTGCCCCTGCTTGTGTTATTCCTCGCGAGGTACCTGCCTGCTGCCCCAGCAGCTGGCCGAGGGTAGGATGAGGCTGATGAGCAGCTCCTTTTCCTCCAAAGGACCAATGCCATCCTCTCCTCCTTGGGTGCTAAGGCATGCTGGCTGCCGGGACAGGCGAGCCCCAGCTGTCCAGGGAACACCTCTTCCCAGCACTGGAAGAATTACTGAGGGCTCTCCATGACGCAACCCACCCAGCAATGCAGGCAGCCTCGTGCATGGCAGAAAAAGAGAAGGAATGACGGCCTTTTGCAAGAAATTCATCTTTATTGAAGCAACCATGAGTCACATGAGCCGCCAGCTGGCCTGAGGAATAACAATAGCAGTGGCCTGGACAATAGCAGCTGGAGCTCACAAGGGAGATTGTCTCTCTCCAGAGAGCAATATACTTAGTAGTACACATATATATAAATATAAGTGAATCTTTCCCCACTACTACAAAGTAGATATGTCGGCAAATGCGTGTCACCACTAAACCCCTGCTAGACCGAGGTGTGTTGGCGACTGCCAGGAGGTAGCTTGAGTAATGCTCTGGAGCAGTTTGAACTTGATCCGGCTTCCAGTGAAGTCAACGGTGAAGCTCCGCTGGTTCCATGGGAGCGGGATGAGGAGCGATAGCCCTTTCCTTGCCCCCAACGAAGTTCTTTCCAATGCAAGATATTTGCAGCCGTGTTAAAATGCTAACCAGGTGCTGTAGGCTGTACTGCTGTTCTTGCACGTGTAACAGCCCCTGCCTGAGGGCCAGGACCTGTCCTGAACATCAGCACGGGGGGTTCCACATTCATCTCAATAAACAATTGCTACTTACTGTTTTTCATGGCTAAAAGCCACAACGGAGGGGAGGAGTGAAAGCTGTTGTTGGTTCAACAGACATTTCACATCGCCATGTAGTTTACAGCCGGTTTTCCAGCAGGTGCTAAATCTATTGCAATGACGGGTTTCAGCTCAGAAGCAGCTCTGCCCCCTTGCAACGGGAGCAAAGCACGCCGGGGAGGGAGCCGTCCTTTGAGCGAGACTGAGCCGAGTGCTTCAGTTGATGGAGGCTTTTTAAATTTCTGTTTAGTATCAATAAGGTGATGTAAAGAGGACACGGAGTTGGACATTGTATTGTTTGACCTGGCTGGAGATCAGTCCTGTTCTCTTATATAGATTTAAGCTTCAGGCCTGTGTGTATGTGTAATATCAAAGTCCTTTGTATTGCACAGCAGCGCGGTGGGTTAGTGAAGTGAGACCAACGGCTAGATAAAGCTGGAAGTGGAACAAGCCCCTGTGAAATCAGTGTGGCATCGAGCTCTAGGAGGTGGATTAAGTCTTAGGAATTAAAAAATAACGGTGTATTGCATTAGCAAGGAGGAATAACAGAGGGATATGTCCTTACGCTGGTCATTCATTTCAAAGCAATGCACTGCTTTCTGATTATTTTTTTTCCTGATCTCTGCCAAAATGCTCTGTAAATGTGGCGATATTTGAAAACAGGGGAAAAACAGTTGATGGTGATTGGATGCCTACATACTCGAGGATGATCAGAGACGTGCCCAAAGTCAATCATTACGAGTGTCCAGGCTAGGAGAGCACATCTCCTATCAGCCATGACACACTCTGTGTCCATGGATTTGCCGATAGCAAAAGATCGGTCCCGGGCTGTGATCCAAACCCACCTTCCTAGAAACATTGCATTTTTGGGGGGTCACAGGGAACTGCTCAGATGACAGTGCAAGAGAAATTTGGTTTAACGCTGAGATTTTTGCTGGGCTTTTCTCTCCATTTTTGTCCTAAGTGGCTCTTCGTGGGCTGCTTGTGGAGCTACAGCCCCTACGTCCCCCAGCGAGGAGATCTGCATCTCGGAGCCCAGGTGCGTGTCCCAGTCCTTGGCCAAAGGGGAAACGCGCGACACACGTCCCACCCCCTGACCCCACGCAACGCCTTCCCGGGGGATTTTGCGGGTGACTTCAGACATCTTCCCTGCGCCAAGAGCTGGCTCTACCTGGTAGGGATGCCCAGGCGGTGGGATTCTACCTCCCTCGCAGGATGTATTTGCCTTTCCGGTCCAGGTTGCTGCTGAAGTGGATGGAGAACCAGAGGAATGAAGTCAGGATCATCCCATAAACCTAACAGGAAATAAATGAGACGGGCACACAATTAAATGCCAAACTGACCATGATGCTCCATCTGTGCAAGTAAGTGATCATAAATGCTGCCTGTTAGTCCACTTGGCACTTCCGAATTTATATATCAGGATGTCACATTTTTATTGAGAGTTGTTTTCCAGTAAAATGGTGAACAACAGTTCCAACATGGGAGAAAAAAAAACCCTCAACACATGGTTAAAGCATCTGATTGGAATTAGCACAGTATGGCTCTAACGTGGTCCTAAAAATACCAAGAAATGAGAATAAACCAGGAAATTCAGATTTCGAATTCCTGCCACGAAACATTCCTCTATGCAAACAACCATCTCTCTCTCATAATAATAGCCCTTTGTAAAGATAAGATGGGGAGAAAAAAAAAAAACACCACCAGACCTCATGTACTGTTTGGAGTAAAGAGCAAAACAAAACGAGACCCTAAAAAACCCAAACCCCAACCCATGCACAGCTGTGAAAGCAGAGGACAGTATACTCCCTCTGCACTGTCATATTCTGCCTGGGATGTCGCACATGAGCATTTACACAGGCAACATATCAAAGATAAGGCTGCTACGGGAAGGATAACGAGGGCTACAACAATGCGCTCTTTCCTCAACGTGCAAGCACCTTTGCTTGCAGCTTGATCTGGGGACACGTGTGCGTTGTCGGCCGAGCGACAGTGACATCAGAGCGGCTATAGCCCCCATCACGTGCTTCCTTCGCATCCTGCCATCACAATAGCGAACCGCGCAGAGAGACTTCCTCTCGCACACGCTTCAAAGGTAGCCGCCTTATCTGGCTTATAGCATCAAGCTGTGAAAAAACTATATATACCATAAAAACGCTCCCGCTTTTGTCTGAATATAGCGGCAGTGAAATTCTTCCTATACCTGAGAAAAATTAGAAAGCGACACCAAATATGCACACATGACTTTACATTTATAGCTCCATAGCAGTGCCTGATGGTTTTCCTAATTTACTACTAGCAGTACAAAATACAAAAGTGTTTGCTGCCCTGGGTTTTATTTAGATGGAGAAGAGTCTTTTAAACCCACGATTGTGCCAAGGTGAACACAAGTAGTAAAACAATCTCCAAACACACGTTCAGTCAGGAAAGGTTGCCCCAGCTGGGGAGCAGCACAGAGATATCATGGGAGACCAAACCTCCCTTCGTGGTGAAGAAATGAGTCTCCTGGCATGTACTCTTTTCTGGCGTGCTTCACCACACATGCAGGGCCCTCATGTAGAGGTAATTACAGTGATACTCGTCTGTCAATCAGTGGGTGGGAATAGGAGCAGGCTTTGATTTAATTAATGGTGCTCTACAGCTCCAAAAGGACCATCCCCATGCAGCCAAAGAGCCCCCTCACTGCTGAAGGACACACTCCGCTCTCAGCATTTCATTTTTTCTTTTGTCCTCCCCCAAATGAGACTCATAAATTCAGTACAGACCCTTTCTACCCAAGAAGATTATCCTACCCCTCCTCTGCAGGATCCTCCTTCAAAGACGGCGTCTGGGAGCCCAGGCAACACGCTCTGCTCCTCTCCTTTGCATCCTGCTCCTTACGAGCCCGTGCTTCACCCACCTACTGCCCGAGATGCATCTTACCGGGTTCATTAGTGGTCATTAATAGGATGAGACCTTCCCTTTCTGCACAGCTCTCCAGCTCCACTGCTAGTACTCAGTAGCTTTCAAGACCTTCCAGCTCTGGCCACACAAAGGGACTTCCCAGCTGAGCTGGGAGGCAGCCAGCGAGCGCTGGGCAAGGAGAGGCAGCAAGTTTCCTAAAATACAGACCTTTTACTGCATCTCCTTTTCCACAATTGCTGCCAGCTTCCCACCAGATCCAGAAGCCCTGAGCCAGGTGACATGGCTTCTCGCTTGCAGGAGAAGACGCACAGGCAAGCCTGGGCAGATGAGATGCAAACACTGCTGCAGCCCGCTCCCGCAGCTCCCCACTCCCCTGCCTAGTTTGGGCAGAAAAACCATGCAGGAGCAGAAAAACCCCTCCAGCCATCAACATGGCCAAGACAGGTCCTGGCCCTTTCTTAATTTCCATGGTGGAGTCTACTACTGCTTCTTTCTCTGCTGCCAGTCTCCAAACTCATCTGAAATCCCAGCTTCTGGGGGCTAATTCAGGAGCCTGCGTCTCGGGGCCAAAACGCAAAAGAGCAGACGTAGTTACCGTGAAGCCGATGGCGATGCCCAGCAGTGTGGAGACAAAGCCCATGTGCTTCTTCAGGAAGTCCCGGATCTCTTGCAGGCAGTCCTGGAAGAGAGAGACACCCCTTGCAGCACGGGAGCAGCTCGGTGGGGGGCTTCATCCCCCCAACAGCACTTGCCACAACCCCAGATAGAAAGGGAGGCAAGAAGGGGCCGCAGCGTTGCACGGCTGGGCTGCTCTGTGGCCAGCTCTCCTTTTTACTGAAGGTGAACACCTGCAGTATATTTTCTGCTACTACAATACACCTACGATTTTCTTGGTATGATGTGTTTTGGGCTGGGGGGGCGGGGAATGTGTGTGCGCACAGGTAAGTGCGGTCACACAGAAGCTTCTTTTCTTTCCACCCACTGGAAAATGGAAAGAGGGAAATGAAAAGATGGAAAAGCTGAGCACACCATAATGCTAAATACGTTCTCCAGAGATACTAATGAACAGCTCAATTTCGCAAGGCGTTGCGAGCATTAATACACATTAGCCTTAAGCATGCCAGCGGCCCCATGAGAATCCAGGAGGTGTTGGCCAAGAGAGTCGCTTCAAAAAATGCAAGAGCATGCCCTTGATGAAGTGATTTGCAGAGCGAGGTAAGAGCACTCAAAGCCAAGAATGAATGTAGTGCAGCTACCAAACTCTGAGGTTCCCCGGGTTGCAAAATTCATCCTCCCACCCGCCTCCCCTGGCTCGCCACCGGAGGAAACACAAAACATTAGTGTGGGAGGAACGGAGTCACCCCTACGGTGCCGGTTTCTCTCTCTGCTCTCTTTTCCTGCTCTTTGAGCGGAGCTCGACCCTGCTTTGAGATGGGACGTTCCTGGCAGCAGCGCTTTGAAACGCTGCCCCGCCGGCTGACGCGTGCCGGCGCACCACGGCGTCCCGTGAGCGCTCGACATCTTCGCCTAACAACAATTCTTGCCTATAGCTGTAGCAACCTGGTTTTGTTTTTCCTAGGGACAACATAATGATGCTGGCAGCTTTAGCTACTTCAGCTGATTTGGCTACTCCAGTGGAAGAAAAACAATCATACAATAGGTTTGCCCAGAGAGTACGAAGTCCACATTATGGCTTCAGCGCAGAGACAGTCTAATACTGGTGGCTTCTCCATCAGCCTCACTGAGACACTGCAACGAGGAGGAATGAAGCATCCTTGACAAAGCTACTGTTGGACGTCATCACCCTGCTTCATGAATTTCTCATTTTTATACCTATTTAATGCCCCGGGAGAAAGGAATTACAGCAGATTCCACATTTGCTGCTAGTGGGACACCTTTTTAGCCTCAGAAACTGGTGTCATGTGGAGAAGTCCAACAGTTCCTTTGAGCTCAGACATACGCCCGTGATACCTCACACTCTCTGCAGAGGCAGGAAATGAGGAGGAAGCTGGAGGGAAGCGACAGGCTGCAAACATAAGCATTTTGAAGGCTTTCTAGAGCTGGAAAGGAAACCATAACTGCAGGTCTGAGACCTGCTGATCCACCAGGGCTCCTCCAGCGGGTGAGGTGCCTCCTTATTGACACAACAAACCCCAGCAAAACAAACCCCAACCCACAGGAACCCCAAACTGTGAAAAAGCCACAATGCTCATTAACACTTAAACACCAGTTAAGTTTTAACAACAAGTAGCGTCACAACCCCACTGTGGGGTGCAAAAAACCCTTTCCCTTACCTGTCCCGCATCGCGCATCTGTCTGGATGGGCACGTCGTGGTCTCGACGTTGGCTGTGTCCCCAAATGGAGAGCGCTTCCCGCAGCACAGGAACTGGAAGAGAGGGAGAGGTCTGCCAGCCGCCGGCCGGGGCTCTCCCCTCTCCGCCAGCTGCTGTGGCAGGAGGTGCCGGCGATGGGCCACCCTTCCTCCCTGCTGCCCCAGGCAGAGCTGTACAACCAGGGCTGCCAGGAGCAAAGCACAGAGGTATGCAATCAACAGCTGCTGCAGTAGAGGTTAAATTCAGAGGACATGAATGGATCTGGCCCCAAAAATGCCTGTGCTCCTCCAGGACTGCTGCCAAGCCCTCCCTGCATGGTCACGCCAGCTCTCACGGTGGCTGCTCTGTAAGACCGAGGGATGCACAGACTCACATTGCCAGCACTTGTTATGGGCTGGGGAGGTGTCCTGGGTTGAGTGACACAGGACTAATTCCTCTTCTAATGCTGGGGAAAACTCCACTCTTGGAAGGCTCTAGGGTATGAATTCAGGAAAATATTTACTTTATAGCCAGCTAGGCTACGTGAGATTTAAGGTCTCAGTGTTTTCAAGCCATGGCAGGCACAGGGATGAGGAGGAGTGGGGCCTGGGGATTTGACCCAGGCTGGCCAACAGGATTATTTCATACCATGGACGTCACATTTGATATAAATTAGGAAGTTTGCTGCATAGTTTCTCTCTCCCTTGATGGCGGCAGTCCAGAGAAGCTCCTTGCCCCAGTGCCGGACCCCTGAGCCCTTCCCTTCCTCCCGAAGCTGTTGCGCTCGCAGTGTCCGACATTTACTGTCCACTGCTGGGAGTGCACAGCTTCCTGCTGATATAATTGGCTGAGTATAATTCTTGTGTATCTCCTATTAGTATCGGGATTAATACTGGTTCTTTAGTATTGTTGTTAATTATTTAGTCTTACCCTATTAAATCTATTTATATTTCTACCCTCGTGTTTCCTTGCTTTCCCCGATTCCCTTTTCTGGGTGGTGAGTGGTCATCGGGTGATAGAATGATTGTCTAAACGACAATAAATTGTTATGGGTTTTCTCAAACCGTAATGGGAGGGTGTCCTGGCAACACTCACTGTGGAACTGGTTTCCTACAGCCAGGTGAACTGGTCAGCTTGGAGCATTAGCAGAAGGGGGAAAAAAAGTAGTACTAGAAGCACTGTTTCTCCACCAACTAAAGTGGCTAAAATAAGCAATTGATGAAGCTGGGTATTGTGTCTGGTTCTTCTTGCAAGGGGGACTCTGGGTGTGCTGCTCCACAAGACTGTGGTGCAAGCACCACCATGCCTGGTCATGTCTCTGAGGGCCACCACCATTGTTGCAATGAGAAACATTTGTCCTTTTCTGTGTTTTAAGAAGCATAGATGAGAACAGCTTCAGAAAGTACTTGTTATGATGATTTAAGAAAACACAGAAGGATAAAGGGAGCTGCATGGGAGGTGACTGTAAACAGCTGAGTGGAGCTGACCTTCCCATCCAGCCCTGCTGCGTGCCATGAACTCACTCCCCAAACAGGCCCTGCTGCGCAAGGAGATGGCATCTCCTTTTACTCAGTGGGGACTTGGGAGTTACCCACCATGGGGCACATCCTCACTCATCTTCGGTGGCTTTGAGGCCAAGTGCGCTCCCTGCACTCTGGGCAGCCACCCTTGCCCACATACTGAGCTGCAGAGAAGTCCCCTGTGCCAACTGCATCCTGGGTGGTGGTTTTGGGGAGCTTGCCAGCAGCCTCCAGTATCACAAGAGGCCACGTACTCAGCCATAAGCTCAAGGGTAAAAAGAAATAACCAAGTCCAAATACTTTTGCTGGACAATGTGGAATTCCCCAGCTCTCTCTACCTGACCTGTGACACCAGAGAGTTGTGTACCCACTTCCTCATACCACAGATAGGGAGCATGGCAGAGGGCCTGCCAAGACAGACGATATAAATATATATATATATATATATATATAGTCTATCAGCTACAGTGTGGAGGCTTTGAAAATCTCGCACCAGAGTGATGCTCAGGTAGGTGGCCCTTTCCTGCTGTTGATAATCTGATTGGTCAAACCTAGGAAAGGAAGAGTAGGAAGGAGGAGCAGATTTCACAACAGGCTGGAGGATTTGGTTCCCAAGGGAAAAGGGCATTGCAGCATCCACGAGGCATGGCACAGGCATCAGCCCCAGCCTGCTGAAACCATCGGGAAGATACCCCAGGGCAAGGTTTTCTGCTAAGGCTGAAAGACAACTTACTGCTTCGTGGATGGCAGTCAGCTCATGCCTCCTGAAGCTGGAGGCATTCCTCCTCACCTCCTCGTACACAAGATCGTACACATCCATCATGCTGTCTTCCACCTGTGATGGAAGCAGAGATCTTTATGTGGAAAACACTGACTGCAGTCGTCTCTGGAGGGAAATATGCTCCTCTCACATCCCCCGAGAAGTTCTCCCAGGTATAGCAAGACAAGTAGTGCAGCTATTAAACAACCACCATGCAGCAGCTGGCATATGACCTACCATGCGGTACCTACAGCACGGCAAGTCCCATGAGACAGGCTGGGATGCTGCACATGTACTACCTTCTGCTACATGTGGACCCTTTGGCATCACACCAGGGTCTCATCAGCTGACAGCTGGAGCTTTTAGGCACTTTTGGATTTAGGGTCAGAGAAGAACTTTGGTGCCTGTGACCAGTGTGTGCCTTCAAGTCCCTCTTGCCAGGCAGGGGTGACACCATCTCCCTGTCCTGATGGGTTACTGTGAGGACAGGCACACATGAATGTGAGATGCTAAAATAAAAAGGTGAGAGGACCTCAGATGGCTGGTGTTATCCCAGCAACAGAGGAGTTCCTCCAAATAGAGCCAAAAAAATAACAGAGTGATTCAGCGGTGAATCAGTCCCTAAATATTTACCAAACATGTGAGAACTCGCAGCTTGACAGATCCCAGCCAACTCCCACTCGGGTTTCAAAGGGAAAAAATATGAAAATTGCCTTCAGTGCCTGCAGTCAAAACCTTATTCCTTCCTTTCTTTTTCCCCTCACTTCTTCACCAGCATCAATCCGAATGGACCTGCAGGCAGCGCTTGTCTTTCAGGAGGGGAAAATCGATCGGTGAGACAGAGGGAGCGGGTGGTCACGCAGGGAGGGACGGGCACTCCGGCAGCAGAGCCATCTCTCGGTGAGGCTTTTCAGCTCAGTCTTAAGGGGCTGTGCTTGGAAATCACTCTTAGGGGAAAAAAAACCCCAACGCTGTGTGCTTGGGGGAGAAAACCGAGGTAATTCGAGGTGATTACAGCCATCGCTGCAATATTGCTCCACCCTGCTTGGCTGTCCAAAATGCAAGAAACTAACAGAGGTTGATAACCAGGGAGGGGAGAGAGGGAGGTTGAGAAGATTACTTATATCTGACTTGGCTCCGTGCCACCAGGAATAGAGTTTAAAGGCTCACATCGGAAGATTTTCCACGGCTATCAACATGGCATAGAAGTGGAGGGGCTCGGGGAGTTTCTCTGCAGCAGAGCTGCTGTCCCCCCAGGATGCTCCATCACCCATCACGGAGCGATCGGGAGGTGAGGCAGGAGCAACCCAGCTTTAACAAGAGAGGTCTGATGACAGACAGGGCACAGGTATTCCAAGCCAAGGAAAAAAATCCTCCAACGCTGAGCTGTCCCACACAGGTGAGGAGAGAGGATGCTCATTTTGTCACCCCTGTGTATCAGAGTGCATCGAGCGGGATGGGCGCAGCAGTTAAGGTCTCTAGCAGACTCGTGCACCATCCTTCCCCCTCAGCAAACCTTAAACCCCAATAAAAAGGAAAACATCCAAGCTCTTCTAACTTCTTGTGAGCCATGAAATAGCTTTCCAGCAGCAGCAATTAAATAAATGGATTCAATAAAAAGAGCATCCATTTCCACTGAAGAACTGGATTAGGAATAATGAAAAAAAGAATAATCTTTTGACCTCCTCTTGTGGCCTTGTGTTGCTGAGGAAGAAGGAAGAACAGTGCAGATGGCTTCTTAACCCAAGACATTATTAACTTTTGAATATCCCCACCCCAGTCTAAGTTGCAGGAATAAAAACTATTTTGTGTTGTGACAACAAACGTGTGGACCTTGGTAAGGTAATGATGCTGCATGTGCAATTTTTGCCTTTTCATATCTATCATTAGGCTCAGGATGCTGAGCTTCCCTCCAAAAGGTCTAAATTTTGATGATTTAGGAAAAAAAAAAAAAAAAAAAGGGGGGGTTTCAAGCAAGTTGCTGGGTTCAAGCAAGAGTTCAGGGTTGGAAGCAATCTAGAAGTTTAACATTAAAGGTCTACTGAACACTGGGCCAGGAAATGCTGGAATGGGTAGTTTTAAGCCCTTTGCCTTGCCTGGGCACATTTCCCCAAACCTCACAAAACACAGCAAAAATGCTCCTTTGACTGCAGCAAGTTTTGGGCCGGATCTGGTTGCTCATTTTACAACTGTATTCAACTTAAACTAAGGTAAGATGAGACTTTGTCCAGTGATGTTTCATCTGCAGAGACCATCACAGGCTCTGACCACACCACCAGAACCAATTCTCTATGCAGGGAAGTCAATGCTCATTAGTATTTCATCCTGATAATAAGCCACAGGGCCCAACTGATGCCGATACCCTCCACAGCAGCTTCTCAGGTGGTCATGCTGCACTAAGCAACCCAGGAGGAGGGCAGGTGAGCTGCCCAGATGTTGGCAGCTGCCAGTCTGGCACGTTCCTGCTGGCCACATGAAACCATGGGAGGATTGATTTGACCAGAAAAGGTCCTGCCTGATGCAGTGGTGTACGTTTGCACCATCCTCATTATACTAGGTACCATGCAATGAAGGGAGACTTAGGCTGCTTGAAGGAAAAAAGTGGCCAGGAAAGAATTGAAGGAACAAAATTTTCTGCCATAGCTTTGTTATGGTAATCATCCCAACTGTTGGAAACAATAAGGGAAGAAACCACAGAAGTCACCATTTCACAGCCAGCTTGACTACAGTGATGGTGATGAGGGTTATCTCCAGGTACGTAATGACTACTAAAGACTTCAATCATACCCTGTTTCTGAGCTTGCTTGTGAGCTGGCTTCTCAGTTATTTACTGATTTCTTTTTTCATTTTGTCAAGCAGCCTCCAAGAACTGAAAGCACAAATGATTAAGTGCTAAGTGTTTTATAGCAATAATTTCCTTTTAGAATGTGTGTCTGGGCAAGCCTAAGAGTACAATTTGCTGATTAGTCTCTCTCAGCATTTCTATCCAGCAATTACAGCTAGCATTTATATCCAGCTATTAGCTGAATATGCTATTCAGGTCCTGGTAAGGAAATATCAAACTAAAAAAAAACATTTTTTAGAGTGAATTGACTGTAGGTCCTCCTCATCAAAATCAAATGATCCCAGAAAAAAAATCAGAAAGATGGAGGGGAAAATTGCTGTCTTCATACAACCCGGCGGTGTGTTTTCAAAGATCGTTGCAGAGAGCTTTCTCATTTCAGTATTTCAGAGGTGGGTATAAAGCATTAAATCTCAATTTCTCATTTAAGTATTTCAGAGGAAGGTATAAAGTACTAAATCTCAGTATTTATCACGGGCTGTTTCCTTCTATGCAGAAGATTGTGCCACAGAGCACAGGAGAGGTCTCATTTAACAAGGAGAAATACAAATGCAAAAGAGATTGCGCTAATGAACCATCATCTTAGCAACTTTTCTGCCTGGTTATGCTTACACCCAGAGCTGCAGCCAAGCTCTGAAACACCAGTCATGCATGGCAGTGTTTATCCATCCCAAAATGGCATGCTAACTCATGCATGCCTAATGATGTACAAAATAAAACCTGAAGCATGAGACAAAGTCACCAGGTGGTTTCATGACCTTTCTTTATCTGTAACATTAATTTATCCAGCAGACGCAAGTTCATCCCTATGTTTTCCTTTGATCTGGGACATAAAGCGAAGTGCTAGAGAGCAGCACTGCTTTGTGCCATCCTCAGCAGATTCCCATCGCACACTCCACTGACGGGCAACTTTCAGTCCATTGCCTCAAAATAATTTTCTTTTTCTGTTTCTTACACTAGGTGTTGGGGAAAAAAAAAAAATTACAAACAGTCAGGGTGCTTTCTCTCACAGTTAAGCAACAGGATGCCTTTTGAGTTCGAGTAGTTACGCTGATAGTGTTAATAACATGCTTTAAGAAAACCACAGCTGTGCCCCATCCCTTAACTCAGACAGTAGTTAACACTTAATGCACCAATGCAGCTGGAGAAGAGAAAGTCTGTCTGGCCTTCTTTTTGAAAGGTCTTACACTCCCCCCGCCCCCCGACATTAGCACCATTATGGTCGAGTGGATTTTCCTGTTCCTAGTGACATGATGTGACCCACTGCTGGGGGAGTATTTCCGGATGGAGCTCTCCCTTGGAAGGAGATGGCACCTGCAATGCTTGTCAGTGAAAAACCCCGAGAGCCGAAGATGAAGCATCAGTTGGGCTTTGGCTTAAGAAAAATCTCCAGGTTAAGTGATATGGAGGTCACACCTTACAGTCATTCTTTTCCTGGAAGATGCTGGGTGAAATGTTCCCGCTCTAAATGAGTCAAATAATTGCTGCCTCCCATTTCTGTCTGCATTCCTTAATGAAACATTCATTTAGGGATGATATCTATGGGTTGTTGGATACAACAAATGGAAAATCACCACTGAGATTGGTGTGGCTGACTCCAGCTGACGCAATAAAGTAGCATTTTTCATTTAAAGTAAAAGAAAGAAGGACTTTTGAAACCGTTTATCATCCTCTAAATCCTTTATCCCCCAAGAAGCAGAATTTATGACTGCAGGAAGGCATTCACTCCAAGCCATTAGTGTTCTTGCCCTTGGCTATTAGAAACTAAAGAAAATTTCAGTCTTACCTTCTTCAAGAGGAAAACTGACATTTCTTGACTTGGGTTATTTATCAAGGATAATTTTTACCTGTAACTGGATTTGGAACAGAAAGATGAGAGGTGGAGGTCACCCTTTGCAAGCCAGAGGTGTCAATGAATCCTCCTCCCGCTGCCAGCGAGTACCTGAGCTAGTCACTTTGATGTATGTTGGAAAACTAATGTAGACTCATACCAAGAAGAACACTCTGAGACATCTTTGCAACAGTCCTTGGCCAAGAATGTCTCTGAAGAGCTGGAGCTCAAGGAGAACATAGTGAACGGAGATGTCAGGATTGTCTCAAAGACAAGCCCACCTCTCTCCTTTCTGATTAACAGGAAGGCTCTTGACACGGCAGAGGAGGAAGGCAAGCATGGAGGATCCTCCTCTCCTATGGCTCTTTGTGCCTTTGAGGTACCAAACCGAGCACACACGCTACAGCCTCAGAAGAAACTGCAGCCTCAGCCCTTCATGTTCTTTCAAGCGTCGCCCAGAGGGATGTACTCACCAGCACCACTCGGAAACATCCCTTCAGCAGCAGCTACCGCAGACTGCCTCACTTAGCTATAAACTGCAAGTTAGTCAGTTAAGATGTGAAACTGGAATAAAGTGGTTGACGCAATTGAAATCCTTCCTTGCTCCAGTAAGAAAAACAGTTTCGCGTTTCCCTGTCTCTGTCTTCCCTTTCCTCCCCGGTGTGCGGAAACGCACGTGTTCACAGCATGTCAGAGAAGAGCAGACGCAACTGCTTGGGTTTGGATACAGCAACAATGCAACTGCAGCGAAACAGAGGAGGGAAAACTGCTCCGGGTGCTTTAGCCAGGTTGCAGAGCAACTCCCACCACGTGGATCGTGCACGTGGTAAGATGGGCTCCCCCCGCCCCATGCTCGACCAGGCTTTCATTGCGATATCTAACACAGTCATTACAACATGCTGCAGCTTTGTATTTCCTTAATAGCATGTCAGCTCCCTCCTCTCCAGCCTTCCTAAAGCCAATCAATCCCAGCTGCAGAAATCCAGCCAGCGCTGCAAACTAGAGCGGGCTTTGGGGCCCCCTGTGGAAAACTGGAGAAGATAAGAAGGTGCTGCTCCCCCTCTGACTGCTGGTGGTCACTGGGGACCGCTGATGCAAAAAGAGAGAGACAGATGAGGCTTTTAGCTAAATGGTTTTCACCTTTTCTTTCCAGTATATATACAAATATATATATATTATATACACATACATAGGCATATATAATTTTTTTNTCATGCACTTCCCCCACTTTTTAGTATTGGAAAAGGACCAGGCAACCCCTGACCATCTTTTGGTCCATCACTGAGGGAATACGCAGAAGGAGAGAGAACAAAAACCATCGTGGAACAAAAAATTCAGGAAAAGCAAAGCCTTACAAAGCTGTTTCTCTCTGATCCCAGTGCTTCCATCAGGCCCTTGCGCAAAACTTTTTAAAGAGGAGAAAGTGCTGAGTTGTTACACTGCTCAGCTCCTCCTCATTTCCCACCTCCATGCCCCAAAACAGCAGCAAAAGTCTAGCTGTATGGGCGCTATACAACCGCTCAGGCAGGGGGACATCACAGCCTCATGCTCAACAAAACCATAAACCCCTGAAGCCACCTCTGTGCTACTCAGATGCAGCTAGGAGCATCACTTTGTGACAGTGGCAGAGCACCAGAAACTTTACAGGGAAACACAGAAAAACCAGGCAAGCAGTTAATCGACATCAACAAGATTTTTTTTTTCTAAATCCTCCAGATCTGGGGCTATATCCCCTGTGATTAACACCAGACTCAGTGTATCAAGGTCCTTTTGGGTTTGGTTGTGGGTTGGTTTTTTTGTTTGTTTGTTTTTTAAAAACAAACTTTAAGTATTTCAGTCGATTTTATAACAGAACTGCAAACCCAACGTGCTGCCAAAGGCCCATGCCGATCCTTTGTGCTCCCGGCATTCAGACACACCGTCCAGCAACTTACGAACCTCCCAACATTGTGGCCAAATTATCTCAGTCATCCCCCCCCTCTCTCGCCCATAGTACTTGAAACCACCGCCAGGCAAGACCGCTTCCCAACAGAAAATATTGAAAAACAATGAAAACAGTTTTATCCTTAAAAAGGTTGCATCAGCTCCAGAGCAGCACCATCATCTCCGAGCTGGCGGTGGCAGTGAGCATCCTACAGCCACGGGAAGGCTGGATAGGCCACAGTGACAATGACCACCCGAGTGGCCTCGGGTACCACAGCTGATGCTGTTGGAGACGGGAGCTCCAGCTAACACTCTGCCACGGAAAGCGGCAGAAATGGGGCTGTGCGGGTTCAGCGTCGGGGCAGCCATAAATTATAAAACTGATGAGTGCAAATGCCTGTGTGGCACGTCAGACAAAGGACAGCAGAGTCTCGCTGGGGGGAGCGGTCCGTTACTGTGCCATGAGAACATAAACACCAGGAAAGAGTCACGATTTTTGAAAACACTGAGGAAGGGGGCAGGTTTTTCCTCCCTTTTTTTTTGTCCCCACAGGCTTCAGAGACTGGGAAAAGCTCAGTGCTTGCTTTAAAGTGATTGGGCTTGGCAGAATAACAGCAAGAGCAAGGCGGGGCGGGGGGGGCATCAGATTATTCACAGTGTTTTGGCAGCCAAATCACTGCTTTTTGAAAATGTTCTTGAAAGACCCCCATGGGTGGCTACAATCCTGATCCAGCCCCACTGAATCAGAAAACAAAAGGAAAACTGCCCGTATGCTTCAGGCCTCATTTCAGAAAGCACCTGACCACACCTTCAGCTTGTGTTTAAGTCCCATTAAAGTCTCTAGGATTTAAGCCTGCCTTTAAGAATTGCCCTCAGATGAGACGGACTGGGACCTGTAAGAGTTTGCCCCAAAACACACCGGGAGAGACAGAAACAAAGCACACCCTGGAAAAAAACACAGAATTGGTTTGCCACTGGAAGAACCTCTACAATCCCGCTTACGAAATTTCCTGGGAAGCGCTGGGTCACTCCTTGCGTACCTGCAGAGACAAGCAACGCACGTGGTGGGTTTGAGCACACAAAGACAGGATTTGTCTCCCAGGGAGCCAGGCAACGCTGCGTCCTGCATCGCAAAGGTGCTGGTTGGAGGAAAAGATGCAGACAGGAGAAGACCAGTGCTGATCCCACATGTGGGGAAGAGAGCAGGGAAGCTGCTCTTTTCAAGAACTGGCCCCAGGTGTAGCAGTGCTCATTATTTTAACAGCTGCAACTGCTCATTCCAGGCCCTGTTAGAAAATCACAACCACAAAAGATACCACCTTGCTCATTAGCAAAGCATAAAGACTCTGTTTCCCTTTCCCAGGGTGAGGAAGGAAGAGGAAAAAAAGTTCCTCTGAAGAAAGTTTCAAGCAGAGCAAGACTGCAGGAGAACCAGAGTGTGCATGGGTGGTTTATGTTCCCCATCCCCTAAAAAGCTAAAACCTCATGTTTAGTCTCCAGGTACATGCAGTGCAATGCAAAATGTTTTTCTATGCACGTGGAGCCAAAAGCCCACTGGCAAAACCTCCTTGTGAAATCACCCAGCAACTACAGAGACCATTTAGAAAATTAAGAGATTGCCATATCATCGCAGCCTGTGCAAATCCAAGTGACCTCTTCATCCAAAGGATGTGGGAAATCCAGCCTTTATGCCAGAAGTACGAGCAACTATTTGCACCAGTGCTTAGTTTCTAATTTTCCCCTGAGTTGCGAAATCATAATTTAATTGGTTTTAAGCGAAGGTTTACCTGCAAACGAATCTCTGTAATTAAAAAGCTCGTTCTGTTGCAAAAGTCCTTTCACGCTGTAGCAATTTTATTTCTGCCGATTTACCCTGCCATCCTGACCGGCCCACGCAGCCGGCGTCGCAGGGCTGCTGGAAGGACCTTCTAAGCTGCTGCAGAGAAGGGGAACAGCAGAAGATGAGGTGACATTGAAACTCCTCCGGCCTCTTTCATAGCGGGGCCCAGAACGAAACCCCAAACCTATTTTTGTGTTGGCTAGCAAGGGTACCAAAAGTCTTTTATACTGCAGCTGCAAGACTACGCTTTCCTCCAGCCTCTGCCGGTAGGTTTTTAAAGCAGCAGTTAATGGGTGAGGAGAAGGAAAGCTGGGGAGGAGGAAGCATCAGCCTTCCCCACCAGCTGCACCAGATGTGGCATAAGTCTCTCCTACGTCCTTTGCCACATCCCAGGTCCCAGCTGTACTGGGCCATGCTGGGAATGACTAAAAGACCTCAACCTAAACAGGGAGCGGTTTGTGGTGAAGAAGCTGCCATAAAAAAAACTTTGGAAAACAAGACTCAGCTCTTTCGCTTCAGGAATCAGGACTTCCTAACGTGGCTGAAAAACAGCCGAAAACCTCATCATTTCTGTGGTTACCACAGCTGTTGCATCAAAGGTGCTTGTTTAGAGGTCTTTCTTCCTGCCCTCTCTTGTACATCGTTCTCTCATCCACTTTTTTTGCACCACCAGCGTTGATCCTCAGACAGGTTTGTGACACTTTCCTACCAAGACCACATTTCCCACCAAGAGCACGTTTTGGCCAGATGGACTATAGGCAGGGCAACCAAATGTGCTCCTCACCCTCGTGGAGACCCTTGTCTGCACTAGGTTGGACATGGAAAGGGATCAACTCCCTCAAGTGATTTGGGACAGGCAGAAAAGCACACTAGAGTTTCACAGGGGCTTGGAGGCTGGGCTGGGGTGTTTCTGGAGCCATGGGCTTGAGACCATGATGGGACAGAGGTGAAGGAGGAGTGTTGGGTGCAGCAGGGGAAGATGGGGCTCAGGAACAAGCCAAGCTAGAAAATACTGAAACATGAATGGCTCAGCACTAACAGCTAGCAGGAGAAAAAGTCCTTCAACAACCTCCAGATTACAAATATTTTCAGTTCAGATTTTCCTCTGAGCAGCTGACCTGCCCAGAGAAGTTTTCACATCTCTGCAAGTGACAGCAGCACCTTTTCTGTTGGCGCCGTTGGTTAAAAGGCAAAGTGTTTCTTTGTAAACTGGGAGAAGACCCTAACAGAAAGGCTGCATTATACATGCTGGCAAGACAGGGAGAGGGTCTGGGATGTTGCTCTTGTCATTTGTTCTTCCTCATTTTGTTCATGAACAGTTTATTAGTTCCTCATTAAAAGTACTTTAGCTCAGACAGCTGGATGCAAAGCTGCCTGAGAAGACAGTACAGAGGAGGCCTGGACCTCACAAAACACATTAATTGGTCAACAGAGCAGGAATGAGGAATAATTACAATTCTGAAGAGGGATGAGCCTTTTATGGTAATGCATGATAAACCTCAGATTCAAGATTTTTGCGTGTCTGGTATATGGTATTTTAAGAATAAAGACAGTTGACACCGAGTCTATGGGGGATGCAGGTAACTTGAAATTAAAACACGTGGCACCTGTCTGAAAGAATTCATTCAGGAGCTACAGAAGGTCACAAATGCAGAAAAAAACAGGAAATGAGAGGATTCACCTTTTGTTTACATTGCCCATGTCTGAGAATATAGAATATTTACAAATAACTCTTCTTTTTCTCCTGTTCTGTGTAGCTTCTCTGTAAGAAGCACTGTAAACAGGTCTCTAAAGGAGTCACAAAGGCAAAAAGAGCATCTTGCTTTCATCATGTTCAAACGACATTTCTATCTACCGCTTCTTGAAAATAACCATCGAAACCATTTTTCAGCTGAAAATTGGGCTTTTCCATTTTCGGTGATTTTCTGAAAGAAGGGTCTGCTTTATGAAGGAAATGTAGATTCTTTTCTAATTTTTTTTGATCAAGAGGAGTAAACCACTGAGGGCATCTGCCGTGCTTTGGTGCTGGAGAGACCTCCCATTTCCTGGCTTGCAGAGGGAGGGGAGGGCTCTGCTTTCAGCGCTGCCTCCATTCGGCACCCTGCCCGTGGGGAGGGAGAGGAGGGGATCTACTGACGCCAGCTCCCAGCTGGCATTTCCAAATGAAACAGGCTGATTTTCTGTCTGGCCTTTCACCGGAAAGTCAATGTATTTTGCATGGGAAAGATGCAAGTTTTTGTTTCAGCCACGGACGCGGAGGCAGTAGCCCCTCGGTGCTCTCGGAGGCACTGATTCAGGCACGTGTAATGGGCATGTTCATCCATATTCAGTTTTACGTCTGCAAATTCTCTTCTTGATAGCTGTGTACATCCCATTAGGCTTACAAGACAACCGTCAATTTGGCCGAGTTTGACTTTTTCCCCCATATTACTGCAATTAACTCTTTCTGACAGTACTGACACGCAGGAGGCTGGGGGAGGACACCTGCTTTCGTTTTGCTCTTTACTTTGAGAAAGTCAGATAAACAAACAGCTCTATAATGAAACTTCAGGACTCTTCCCCGTGCTCCATTTGGTTTCGTGTGCCACTGTACTCTCTGTCTTTCTGCCCCCTAGGGGAAGTCACATCTGCATTTCTCTCTCATTTGCATTTCTCTCTCACATCTGCATTTCTCTCACAGGTGAGACAGGTTACCTTTCAAGCGAAACCAAATTTCCATATGTTTTGTAAGTGAGACTTCTAATTAAGTCTTTCATCTTTTATATTCCCTGTTTCTCTTTGCATTTTAGAAAGCAGAGAAACCCAAGACTATCTCTAATGGTATTTTAATTTTTCTGTTGTCAGAAACACTGCTGGTTTTCTTTACCCAGGAAGTAAACATTTTAAAAAAACCCCTTATTTTGCCTAGTGGAAATTCTTTTGCTTAAAGAAACCCAACCGACTACTAAAGCTAACCATAACACATGGGTGCATTTACGGGCAGGGCACTCAAAGCAAAAAACAGGAAAATAATTTGAAGTAAAAACAGATGTAGTGATTAAGAGATATACAGAGAAAGCCATTCTCCCTTAAATATTTTCAGCAAAATATTTTTCTGAATGGTACATCCCTGTATTAACCCAATATACAACTTTCTCTTGCAGATTTTTTACACCCTACTCTGTGTTTGTGGCTTAAAAAGTATAACTAAATAGTTTGTTTGGATAACGCAATTTCAGCAGACCAACGAGACACACTTTCTGGTGCCATTTATCCTCTACTAACATAGCTTTTGTTTCAATCTTTCATTACAAACTTCTGCAGAAGAAGGAGGAAACTGTGCTCAAGGCCTCCCTTCTGTGTTGGTCATGAAAACAAAATGATTTCCATATTAAATTGTTGGTGTGAAAATAATAATTTTTTATAGTTTTGCCTGAAACCAGGGGAAATATATGCAGAGGCTGTGGAAAGGCTCTTTTTCAGGGATGTCCAGCTCTGATTGAATCTACTTCTGCCTGGTAAGTGTAGAGATAAAAGATGCTGCTGTGCCATCAGCACTCACCCTAACGTTTCCAAAGCAACTGGACAAATTCACAGAGGAAAAATCCACTGAGAGCACTAAAGGCAGAGGCACCAGCAGGTGCCACCAGCAGGCAGCTGAGCCACAAGCTGTTGGCTTCTGAAAAACCATTGCTTTGTGCTCACTGGGTTTTTATGCTCCTACCTTGGCTGACAGCGGGTGTGCCTGTCTGAGAGCGGGCACCCATGGCCTGATCCAGCGTAGCATATTTCAAAGGATTTTCCACTACTGTGGCCACTGGCTGGGTCTGGACAAACTTTCTAGAGAAGCAGGATCTTACCCCTCCCCTTAACCTTGGCTTTGCCCTTTAGACTTCTGCTTCCAAAGGGACTGGATTTTAATTTTTGCACAGGACACCAAACTATTATGAGACAGGGCTTCTTGTCCCCGACAAGTGCAATTGCCACAGTGGATCGAGTCTCTGGGGTTTTGGTGGAGTGCTCCTCCAGCACAGAATGAAATCCCTTCTGATGCTCTTTTCCTGACACGTTGGTCTTTGATCCCCCACAACGTCTGTAACTCTACAGAGGTGAGTCGGCAGCATCAACACAACCCTAATCCATCGGGATGATGTTTCACGTCACCCACATCCTCATCGCCGGCCAGAGCCTCGCAGGTTGCGAAACGTGCCTGGGGCTCAGCAGGAGCAAAACAGAGACGGGGACCGACCTGCTGCATGAAACGTCTATCAAAGTCCCAAATGCTTACCTGAATTACTGTTAGATAATTTGGATACTTGCCTAAAATATGTGTTCTTCTTTCAAAAAGCAGGAGTCATGAGATTTTGCATGCCTAAGTCTCTTTAAATGTTGGGGTTTTTTCCAGTGTGGGGATGCAGGAAGGGGAATTAAGACCAAACAGCAAAAAATTCCTCTGAGTGACAAGATGAATAATTATACAAAAAGCAAATTATATCAGATTAGGAAAGGGCGAAAAAAAAAAAGCCTAAACTTCTTTAGGACGCCAAATATTAAGTTCAATAGTTCAATTTCTGCTTTCCCCAGAAGCCTGCTACCCCAGCCCCAGGGCCATCCCAGCCCCAGGGTACGGGTACCCACGCAACGCGCGGGGCTGTCCCTTAGCAACACGCCTCGCCTCGGGTTCTCCAGCACCTTGCAGATCCCACACCATCTACCACACCACCAGCAAGCTCCGCGTTAACAACTCAAACCCCCAAATTCCTGGCAGACCCGACCTCATACAATCTTCTCTCTCTGGTCCAGCGTGACAGCGACCCAAACCACCAGTTTTCACCCTGTTTTTTTTTTACGGTACCACTGCTGCTCGTTAATAAAAATACCTCCTGGGTGTTTCTCCTGGCCATTGCCAGAGACAACCGGAACAGTCACAACCTGCGGCTGCCTTTCAATAGAGGCTCCCAACTGACGTTGGCAGGAATTAGAGCTGGCTGGAAATGACTTTTCAAAAGTCAAGAATCTCAACTAAAACAACAAAAACCCAAAACAACCCCTGCAAAAAAAAATCCCCAAGCTATTTAAAACAAGACTTGCATTTTGTTTTGCCTTCAGGACAAAGCCTTTGCCCCGCGTGAGGGTTTCCGTGGCTTCTCCCTTCAGACGACCCCATTGGGGAGGCAGCTGATGAAGGCAGCCCCATTCTTGCAAAGGATGGATGCGACAGAGCACGCATCTGATAGACCTCGGCATGGACAGCTTAATTACCACCAGATGTCCCTTTTACGGGAGAAAGCATTGCTACAAAAAAAAAAATCTCCATCTGACAAGATGCTGGTGGTATTTCCTAGCAGCCGACGCTTACCTCCGTGCTGTGGGTGTATCTCCAGCAGGCAGCTGGGATCAATCCGCAGAAGGCCAGAGCAAAACAGAAAAATCCCTGAGGATAAAGAGGAAAAACACCATCAGTTACAGCATGGCGAGAAAATAAAGACATTGGGATGTCTTTAATGCGCTCGCTTGAGCAAGTTTAGTTAAAGTTGGAGCTAAACATCACCTTCTTTAAATAATCCTAATAATGCTGGTTACTTAAAAGAAATTAGATCGATAATAATGTGATTCTCCACCAGGAGTCCTCTAATTACACTGTGGCTGTTTGAAGGGATCGACCAAAAGAGGACCTGGCTTCCTGCAGAGCGGTTAACCTGTTCTGCCCAAATTCCTCTTGGGAGAAAAAAAAGAAAAAAGAAAAAAAACGGAAAGAAAACCATTGTTTTTACAGTATGTTCCTCTTCCGCAGCAGGACCGTGCCCCAGAATACCCCCTCCTTACTCATGGCGTTCAATCCCCGGTGTTTAAAATGGCTATTAAAGAGGGGAAGACCCCCAGAAATAGTCCGTAAAGGGAGTAATCGGGGTGGAGAGCAACCTGTTCTGGAAAAGGAGCTGCATTTTACCCTGTTAGCACGGTGGCAGCTGCACGGCCAAGCCGACTTCCTTAAATCAGCACCATCCCAGTTAGACAAAAAGGATGACAGAAATATAGTCAAGGCCAGCAACTGACCCTGAAGTGTCAAAACAATAACGGCAATGACACAGGAGGCAGCTTGACTTTTGCCTTCTTCCCTAGGCATGCGGAGCTGGAAGTTAGATGCGTTGTCTCTTTATTTGAACAAATCTGATCCAAAAAAAAAAATAAAATCCACCCTGATGTAAACAGCGCTTGCCTGTTGTGACAGCTGGACCAAAGGATCTCGTTCACATTAAAAAAAAAAAAAAAATTAAAAGGAAGAAAAAAAGGGCCTGTAAAGCGTTTGAAGGCCAAATGGGCTCATCAAATATGAATCCACAGCATAGTCTTGGAATGGCAAAAGATGATGAATAAGCACCAGATGAAAATAATTGCCTTTACAAGTTTTTCCGTGAAACTGTCCCTCTTCCAATACGAGGTTATGTAGCAGGGGGAAAATTACCCAACTGACGGCAGCTTATTTTGGTTACTAATTTTTTTCTATGAGCATGTTAATAGTAAGGTGAGGCTGAAATAACTTAAAAAAGATTAAATCTTTCATGAAAGTTTACCACATTCAAGGAAAGGAAGAAGAGGGTTGCTGCTACCAATTCTGTTTCACCAAAAAGAACTTTGCTTAAAAAGTATGGTTGGTTTTTTTTTTAAAAAAAAAAAAGCCACAAACTCCCCCATATGCAGCAAGAAAGGAAAACGTGCTACTTCAAATCCTGGAAATGAACGTGAACATGCCAATAAAATGACTTTTGCTGCTTTTTGTCCATCTGCTGCCTGCTGTGTTTTGCTGCTGGTGGCAAGATGATGCCCTGCCTGGGGGCTTTGCTCCAGGAATAAGACTGTTGTTGGCATTTCCCAGCACTTGAGAAAAAAACTTAAATTATTGATGTCCAGTCTCTCCTTTACTTTTATTTTTTTGGCAGCTGCCTGGCCATATAGGTGGTGAGATCACTTGCTGCTGTGCCAGGAGCTGAAATGGGGTAACGGGAGAAATGGGACCCTAAAGGAGAGGAAACTCTGATCAAATGCTGACGTGACACGGGGGATACGAGTAGCGAAGATGGGGAAGAGCACGCAGGGCGAGATGCCATGGATCGAAGCACGGCACGACCAAAGCCTGAACCTGGCCAGGGTGAGTGGTTCAACCCCTGCAGGTACAGCACAAGTTGGAGGGGGAGGAGGTGAGGTTACACGGGCATTTCAGGTTGCTCCTCACTAGGACCAGACCCTGCATTTTGCATCTCCTCCAACAACTTCCCCCCCAAACAAGCAGCATGACAAAGTCAATGTTTTCACCAAAATCAGGCTCAAAGACAAGAAAAAAAGAGAAAATTATGGCAGATATAAAACCCAGTACTGATAGCAATGTGAAAGCTCTTCCACGTATCGTTCCAGTAAGGGTGTAATTGAGAGGACCCGCCATGAACCCGTGAGTGGAAACAACAACATGTCAGTGGCACCACCCGGATTTCTCCCCCTGTGCTCTCCCCCACCAGCTCCAGCACTTAGGCCACGTCTCTGGGGCCAGAAACCCCAGTGGATTAAAATCCTCCTTCTCATCTTCCTTTTCTCGGCTCCACCCCACATCTCAGTCCTTCACTTCCAGCATTGGGTCTCCCTTTATTTCTGTCTAGCTTCTCTGGGAATACTGAACCGCAGCCCCTTGGGAAGCTCCCCCTCCATCCAGCTGGTGCAGAGCAATTACACGGCTCCGAGAACATCTTATAAATGAATTATAGCCTGCTCTTTCCCTTCCCAGCCAAAAGGCTTTTGGAAGAGCAACTTTCTAATTACATCAGAAGACATTTGGAGGAAAACAGAAAAAGGCAAGGCATAGTTTGCATACGAAATGCAGAAGGGTCGAGGCTGGTTCACCATCTCCCAGACCCTCGGAGCTCCTTGAAGCTGGCCATGGGCTGCTGCCTGCTCCCTTTGCAGGAGGCAGCCACATCAGCCCCGCGGAGGGCTGTCACCAGCCAGACGTCAATTACTCTTTTATGAATGACCTTGTTTCCACCCTTGCTGCAAGGAACGATTTGTCTACGAGAGACTTGGCAGAATCTGCAGAAGCAGCGTCTTGTCTGTTGCCTGGTGCATCTTTTAATTCACCTTTCTGAGGCTCCCCCTTCGGTTAAGGGGGTCCGCTTCGGATGAGGAAGGGATCCTTTAGCTCAGACTGGGTTCAGCAGCGCTGCCAAACCCCCACAATCCCAGGGACGGAGCCGACCTGTGCCTTGCTCACCTCCAGCTGCGTTTGGTGCCACTGTGGCCATTGCTGTGGCCAGCTCCTTGCCAGACTTCACAGCCCAGGGGCAGGGAAGAGATGGGGGGGGCTAATTTCAGATTGCACCCATCAGGTTGCATCCCTCCCTCCCTGACCCATTTCATTTAAAAGCGCGTGACCGTTTTTTTTTTT
>VYZM01006848.1:132830-148117 GCA_013398915.1 Dromas ardeola
TTGCCTTTCCGCATCGACAAGGCGAGCCAGTGATCTCAATCCGGAGGGGGAATCTGTCCTCGGCTCCCCGGGGAGCTCCGTTGCAGGGACGCCTCGCTGAGGAGTGCTGCACCATGAAGGAGAGCACAGGAGACAGATTCATCGCGAAAGCGAGATGCCAAAGTGCGCTGCGGTGTTATTGAGGCCCCTCTACACACTTGCCTACAATGACACGTCTGGGAACAGTAAAGCAAACAGCCTGTGCTGTGTGCTGGCCCTACAAGCACATCACTCTCCGTGAAAAACTGGGTTATATCGGGCATTCACTAAGGCTTTTTTTGCCACAGAAATTGTTTGGGGCTGGTGCTTGGAACAGCTGCTCCACCCTGAACACAAATTTTGCTCTAGATGAGCGTTTTTTTAGGATGGAAAGTTCCGGTATAAGAATTTCAGCTGGGATATTCTGGTTGGCATGTCACTCCCTGTTTTGATTTTTTTTTTCCTCCCCTCACCTCTCTCCGTCCAACCAAACAGCAGCTCACTGTGCCTTAAACCCCACCGGAGCCAGAGTCTTTCCTTCGTACAAGCAGTATTAGCAAAACTGCAGTTTTCCTTCCTTCTCCTCCCCTTCAATAGCGATGTGGCCTTCAGGGGCCGCGAGAGCTGCAGGATGTTTACATTCAAGACTGACTGCATGATGGACCACGGATCACCAAAAGCAGTGTTTGCCAGAACTGGAGGACAGTCAATAAACCTGTCACTACTCTCCCTGTTTAAGAGGAGCTTTGGGGATAATAGTCTAGGATTTTAGAACATAATTTTTTATCCTTAAGTTCTCAGTTACTCTCTAGAAACCAGCTTCCTTGCAAGCATCAGTGGTGTCTGTCTGGTCTGGTGATGCTGGTAATGCAGCTACAAGACAAGCTCCTGAGATACGTGTGCTTTAACCAGTTTGACCTGTTCTGGTTTCTAACCACTGTGCACCCTTTATCGTTATTAGGACAGCACCAGTGAGGCCTGCAAAGACTGAGACCCCTCCTCTGTATACACACAGACCTCCAGACAGCCAGGCAGGGTGAGCATTTATAATCTAAATAAACAACAAGAAGTCAGTAGGGAAACTGAGGCACAAGAAGAACATTGGATCCACCTAACAGGTCAGTGACCAGGGCAACGCTCCTCGAAGCCCGTCTGCATCCTGGCTAGCATTTCCCCTGGGTAGCTGGTTTACCAAGCGGGATTGTGGTGGATTAGCCACATTCATGCAGACATCCCTCGAGCGTGGCTTGGTTTCCTATATAGCCACAGATGTCAGGCACCAATGCTCTGGTGTCTTCCCTCTTTGATTAACGAGTGAATTAAATGGTCTTCTAAACGAGACACATGCTTTGCAGGAGAGGAAAAGTCCTTTAAAATCAATAGTGGGGGAAGGTGAAAAATCCTCTCTATTAATAAGTAGAAAAAAAAAAGCTACAAGCCGGGGGGGCTGATCACTTCTGCCAGCTACAGCCCAGCAGGTATCAGCAGGGCAGGATGCGACACCGACAGCAAGATTCGGAGCCCCACAGGCTGAATCCCACTCCTGCCTGCGATTACGTCTCACCGCAGCCATCGGGGCCGGCTCTCCCTGCCTGCTTTTCTCGCTTGCAGGTCAGAGATTAAATATGAGCCTTGGGAGGGGGTAGGAAATGGTGGGAAAACAAGCAGCGGGCTGAGCGTTGCTGTAAGATACTGACAGTTAGGACAGCGGGGGCAATTTATAGGAATAAGCAGAGCACCCCTATGTGATTAAAGATGCTGATGAGCTGCTTGAACAGGAGGCGCAGAGACTGAGGTTGCGGGTGACCAGCTCTTGGGTGTTTCCCGGGGCCCCCCGTTAATTTCTGAAGGGTTGGGGACATGCCACACACACACACACACACACACCGCCCCCCCCCCAGCAGCGGTTACGGTGGCTGCTCCCTTAACCCGGTGCGTTTCCCCTGCATCTCCCGCTGCCGAGAGCGGGAGCGGGCGCTCGGCGGGGCCGCGGCCCCCCCCAGCGGCGGTGGAGCTAAAGGATCCCTCCCTCCTCCGGAGCGACCCCTCGCCCGGGTGGGAGCTGCCCCCCCCTCCCCTGGCAGCCTGCCCGGCACCTCCACACGCCCTGCGGGCCCCTCACGCCGCCGGGGAGGGTGGAAACGGAGCTTAAAGGCCACCAAAGGGGCATCCCGTTATGCCCTGCGGAGAGCAGAGCGGGATGGATGCCTCGTTGGCACAGCCGCGGGGAAAGCAGCTCGCAGCCTTCCTCCTCCTCCCACAGGGCAATGATACCGTGTCTTCGCTGCAACGGTATCATCAGAGATCCCAAATGAAGAGGGCCACCTCGCCCAGAGGACCCAAACTGCAAACGCTAAAGCAAAATGAACAGGATGCCCGAGAAGCCACAGGGAAAAGTGAAAAGCTAGTTTGGGGTTTCTGCCAGCCAGGCATTTCTTTGGTATCCAGAGTTTGGCCCTGTTACACCAAACCGGCCAGGCTGGGGGAGTCCACAGGGGGCTGGATGAAAGGACCTACTTGCCCTCACCCCTACGAGCAAGGGGAAAGGAGAGCAGCATAAGGTGGCCTTTCGAGGAGGGACGGCATCGCTGGAGTTCGCTGGATATGTTTTCCTTCAACAATCCCTTCAGGAAACAGTTATAATTTTAACAACCTCCTTTACCTACAGGTATGTCCCAAACCATACTACACACGGAGTAAAGCAACTGAATAAACATTACAGTTGTTGTTCAACTATATTTTTAGGCAGCCCTGACAATCTCCCCTAGCCTGTACATACCCATCTGTTGTTTTAGATGCGGCAATCACAGGCACACACTGAAGTATCCTTCAGCAAAAGAGAGGGGAATTATACATAGTCTGCTAGCACCATTCATGGGAACTGCATCACTCAGGCCCCTTTGAGCATCTCAGACAGAGAGAGGAAGACTGTGTATTGAGAACGTAAAAACACTAACTTCAGTAGCTGCTTTGCACTAAGTTTTAAAGGTGTCCCCTTCTCATTTCCACCATCAGTATCATTTTTCCCAATTACGTAGATCAGATAAATCTCTTGAAAGCTAGTTTATGTATGACAGCAATGCAACTATTTTATATTAAGCTGCTGCGTACAGACTAAGCCCTGTGTGCAGGCTGTGCTTTTACATGGAGCTGAGCCCGCCGTCCAGTTTACTAATGCCAGCATGGTCGGGGCCCAAACAGGCACTTCACCGTGGATGATGGAGAGGAGAAAGGTGGCATTTCAGCTCTTGTGATACCCCTCCGCCTTCTCCTTGCAGCCTGAAACTGAGGTAGAGCCCAAAGCCCCTGTGCCTGTTGCCATGCTTTGTATGCCTCGTACCACCACTGTGGCGGATATTTGCAGTGAGGGGGGAAGGAGGAAGGCTAACTTTGTTGTCACAAGTCAGAGGAACAACGTAGGACTCAAAATCGCACTGCTAAGGCTTCCCCACACAAACCACGTGTTGACTTGTTGAGAAAAAAGAACAAATACGCTGGGCATCATCATCACTGCAATTGCTTTGGCAGATAAGCACCTCCCTTTCACCCCGCTCTGAAAGCTGCATACACAGCACCTTGGCAGAAGAAACAAGGTGCAGAAGGATGCGATCCTCAGCTGGAAGAGCTCTGCAAGGTCATGCCTTTTACAAAAATATCCCCTTGCAGCACAACGTGGAGTAACAGGACGTCCTTCCCCAGGCGCGCAGTCTCCCGGGCACAAGGCAAAACAGCCCCCAGCACCACTTTTTAAGGGCATCAGCCCAAGGTACCAAAAAGCGCCCCCCAGCCAGTCCCTCCCAATACGCACCATGGCGGTGAGGAGCTGCGATTCCCGCACCGTGGCGGCAGAGCTCAGCAGGGCTGCCAGGATCAGGGTCATGCTGAGGCAGATCCCAAAGTAGAAAGCTGGAAGGAAGTCAGATATGAGAGCTGTGGTCAGGCACCAAGACTTTAGGGCTAACAGAGGCCTGCTCTGATGCTTTTGCACAGAGAGGAGCCAAAAAGTGCATTTTGGGGAGCTGGTCCAAGAGGACCAGGTTGCAGAACTGAAATTGTTTTATAATTTATTCAATACCCCCCATCTGCATATGCTTTGCTCCTGCGGCAGGGCTGTAAACCTCTGAGCGGTTCCCACAGCTCCAGGCGAGCGAAGCACCCTAAAAGGGTGTCGGTCCACCCGACAGACCACAAGCTGTCAATTATTTCAGCGCTCTGATAAGGATCCCCCTGAATGGGGTGGGGTGCTGATGCCCAGCAGCCATCCCACGGCCCCTATCGGGACTCCGGGCGCTGCTAATCTGGTGTAACACTCGTCCTCCAGTTTCCTCCTGGCTAAGGCAGGGTCACAGCCCATTCCCCGGGGCAGGGCTTGGGGACCACAGCGCTGCGAAGGGCTTCGCAGCCCTCTCTCAGGGTTAATCCCGCAAAGAGTGAACGCCTGCAAGCAAATCAAGTGGAAGCACTGCTGGAGAGGGGTGGCTAGGAAGGGACAGCCCGCATGGCTGCATTAAGTGACAATCTATATAATGCCTGGTATGTTTTAGGAAAGGGGGAGGGCTGTACCTTAGCTTTGGACTAACATAATCTTTACACCTGCCTTGTTACGCTGAAATTGAGAACCAGGATCTAGAGAGGGTATGAGCATGTTTAAGCCCAGAGTATAGCTTGGGAGAAGCAGCAGCTGCAAGTGCAGCAGAGGCGAGCGGAGTATTTTAGTATCTGGGCTGTTCTCATCTCTCTGCTCTAGCCTTATACCTGAGGCTCAGTTTATTCTGCCTTGTGTAGAGCAAAAACCCCACATTTCCTCCAAATACCGGTGTTTCCATGCATTTCTCCTCCCAGCCCCAATTTTCTATGCTCTGCTTCAACTCCTGTAACAGTCCCTCGCCCCGCGCTCCCAGGGCCCTTCCAGCCCCACCGCGCCTTTGGGTCCATCTGTGGCCGAGCTCCCCTTGAACTTTCACTGCAGCACAGGGGAAGGATGAGGAGACGGTGAAGAGAGGAACAGGAGTGAACGCAGCAGCACCCGAGCACCCTCTGCTCCCTCAGCACCCTTCGGTGCCAGGCATGGGGGTCTGATACAGAAAAAAATTGTCTGTGGGACTGCGTTACCCCTAGTGCATCCTCCAAAAGCCACCCCCTGCCTCCTCCTGCGATGCCTCTGCATTTCCTTCAACTGCTCTGGGGGATTTTGCAGCTCCTGGGTTCGCCAAAGGTCTCACTGGGATGTGACCGCAACTTACCTGCGTGGTGGATGACCCTGTAGGAGTTGCTCTCCAGGGAGATGTTGCTGAGGAGGGTGAAATGGAGCCCGTAGTGAGTGACTGTACTCAGCGTGGCAACAGACAACCCCAGCAGCTGGAAAAGAAGGGTTTTCGGAAGTGATTGACAAGGCAGCAGCTCCTGCTGAGCCCACACAAAGCTTTGAGGTGTATCTGGATGCTCCTAAGCCGCACACAGATGCAGCCTGGTCATCCAAAGACCACTGCGTATAGCCCAAAATGCACATAAAAGGACAAAGCCCGGACACTTAAACATACTAAAGCTCCACTTCTCTCTTGCATAATGAGTGCACGTGACACTGTGCACAGCCCATGGTCTCTTGGCGAGCATCTATGGATGAAATTCCCACCATGTGAAGAAAGCCCAGAGGATCGATGCTCTCGGAGCACACCTGTGCAGTCCCACCCCACTCTGCAGAGTACAGACATGCAGTTATGAGGGCTGCCAGCTTTGCTCTTTGCAATGCTAGTCCCATTGCCAGCTGTTGGCTATATTTCCTATTGTAGAGTGCAAAGAGCTGAGTCTTGTCTTACTTTAAGTAATCTGTGCTAGTTTCTGTCTCCGCAATGTGCCGCTGGGCTGTCCGTGTTTCTGTCCCACCTCTGAGAGCACTGGTATGCCTAAGGCATGGGGTGACTACCAGCACGTTACCCTCTGTGTTGCCCAGAGCAGGTCCAGGTGATGGAGAGGGAACTTTTCTGATGGCACCTGGCTCTAGAGCAAGGCTTCTTGCAGCACGACCGGTGGCAGAGCTGGGACAGAGGCACCACCACAGCAGGACAGTTAAAAACAGCTCCAACTCTAGTGTAATGAACCTGGAAAATACAAGATGTGAGACCACCCCTAGGTCCCAAGATAAGGTTTCAGCATTTTGTGCCTTTACAATATGGAAACACGAGGCAGCTATCCCTGAGTCAAATGTGATAGCCTGGTGTCGACATAATTCCCACTATATGACATTTTCTTCCAGAGCAGACTAATAGCTCCTGCTGGAGAGTTATAGTTTCAGAGACTAAATACACCCAAACCACAGCATTTTCTGCTTATAAATAACCTAATTTGTGGCACCTATGGATCCTTCATGCTGTGCATTACTGCGTATCTCGATCCACGCCCAGCAAAACACTGAGTGCAACACCAGTTAGCTCAGATTTCTGAGAAACACCAGTGTAAAATCCTCCCAACAGCAATAATGTGATTCTTGCCATCCCCGGCGGCTGTGCCTTAACATCTCCACTAAACATCATTGGTACTAATCCTCCTTTAATTTTCTCCAAATGACATATTCTGCTATTTGGAAGAGAGAACAATGCACAGCCACTACATGTGGCCCAAAATAAGGCATCACCTTTAAATTACACTCTTTCCAAGCCACCAACCCTCTTTGAACTAAATACAGATTATTTTTTAAGCTTGCAAGTTGTGATGAAGTGAAAAGGCAGGAAGCACATACAACTTGAAAACATCCAGCAGAAGCGTTCCCCAGTTTCCACCATTTCCCATCAGCTCTAACAGCAGATGCCAAAAGGCTCTCCTTGAATTTGCTTCAAAAGCTGATAAAAAAAGGATCCCTAGAACTGCTTTTGCTTCGCAGTGCAGATCCACAGGTCTCACATATACTTCCATTGAAGCCTTGCGGTTTCACATCCTCACTGATCCCACCTGCAGCTGACCACCCTCCCAGCAGGTCCATCCTCCCTCTTTCTCCGCAAGGAGACAGGAGCAAGTAGCTTTTTGCTGAAAACCCCTCATTCTGCCAGCAGCGACCCTTCCTTTCTCCTTCAAGGTGGCCACCGGGTTGTGAAAGGGCTGCAGTGGCGTGACAGCCCTGAGAAACAAGAAGTCTATCAGCAGAGGGGGGGGGGTGACGCTGGCAGCCAGAGATAACGACCCAGGGCGCAACGATAACCCAGGCAGTTGGCTTTGCTTGCCCTCCGCCTGCGAAAAACAGAACGTGGGAAAACCTGACCGTCTCCGAGCAGGGATGGGAAAGGCAATGGTTCACCTTGGTTTCGCAGAGATCCCCCCCAAACCTGCCTGCTCACCATGACGCAGAGGCTGGTCACCAGCAGCTGGCACTTGGTGGTCCTCATCCCGCACCTCAGTCCCATGGCTGCTTGTCCCCAGAGAGAGCTGGCAGTTGGTCCCTCCAGCTCTTGATAAAGCCTGGGTTTCCCCCAAAGGGAGGCATGGCTACAGCGGGGCCTCTCGGGAAGTGTAGTCCCCACCACGTGCTGATGCACCTCCTCCTGCCCAATTGTTAAATCCTCTTTCGAGCAGCCGCCTTCTGCCCGAGCTCTCGGTGGGCTGCCATCAGTTCTGACACACAGCCAGCTGGGAAAGGAGGAAAGACACACAGGAAAATAGCCTTTCGCAGAGTTTAGAGCAAAGTTCTTTAAAAAAATTTTTGAAACTGTTCAATCGAGAGTCAGTATCAAAATACCCTGCTTGTCGCTTTCACTGGAACGCAGTTTTGCCTAATGAACATTGTCATAACTATTTTTTTAAAAAAATCTGCATAAATAGTATCTTGGGAAAAAGTTTAAGAAAATGTTATTTTGAAAAAAAAAAACCTGTTGTTTAAAGAAGACATCAAAACCCCCAAGCAGATCTGCATAAGAGTCTTCCCTCCCCATTTAAAAACCACCACATGGCAATAATCTTTGGCTGAGACTCTACTAAAACGTCTATTTGTAGATGAGGGGGAAAAAAATCCCTTTGGTAGTATTTTATTCAGGAAAATGGCTATACATAAATATAAACCCCTGCTCAGGAGACTCTCACCGTCCATGGACTTTTTGATTCCATTCCTTTCCCCTCTCCTAGCACTGAAGACCCTATGGAACTATGGCTACAGAAGACTCAGGTAACTTCTGGTCTTCAAAACCAGCTGCCTGCTGGATGCATATTTCCCAAAAGTAAAACGCAAAGAAGCCTCAAGAACAATCTGGCCAAAGGAAGACTGAATGACTAAGTGCCCTAATCATCCTTAGTTTCAGAGCTAGACTGGTGGAAAAGAGGTGAAACAGAATAATGGAAAATAGTCGCACTCCCCCCAGGTGGCAAAGAAAAGGGGGGAAAAGGTAAAACCATACCACATCAGTACCTGTAGCTACAGGAAAATAACAAAGAAGGAGGAGGAGGGGAGCGAAAAAAGGAAGGAAGATGCATCTTGTAGAGCAAAGAGAAGCAAGAGAAAGTGAGTTGCACAAAGCCATGTGCACAGGAAAAAGCAAGTCATGATTTTCTGACTACATCACTCGCTTTCTTGCAAAACGTTTTGGTTGCAGTCCCCCAAGACACCAATGAGAGCTGCTACAGCCATTTCTGAAAACAGGTGTCCCCCATGGCTTGTGGGTCCCTGCCCCGGTTGGGCTGCCTGATGCCCAGTGGGGGACACTGATGTGCCCATGTGCACACAGAGACCTTGGTACTCCAGCCACCAGCTGGAAACCACCTGAGAAAGACCAACAGATGGACAGCAGGGAAGGAGAGCAGTGGGGAGAGGACTACAGAGAGGGGGCAATGGGCTGGGGAGGCAGCTGATGCCCAGCCACACACGACCAGGAGCAGGAACCAGACACCATCCACAGCAGCGCACACCCCCTGGGGACAGGAGTACAGCTGCAAGGTGACCATGTCCTCATGGTCCCCACCACAGGCCAGGTGGGGAAAGTGCCTCATAAAACAGTGTGGTGGAGTTAGGACCGCATTCAAACGCAGAGCTGCTAGCACCCGACATTTCTTCTGGCGCTATGGGACAGATGGTTGTGTTGTCACCTGCGTTTTCAAGGGGAATGACCACCAAAGGGGCACGGGTATAAAGGCAGCAGGGCTGGTCCACAGGTGGAGTTACAGGTTAAATCTGAAAGGGTTGCAATAAGGTACGAAGCGCAGCTCTGCGTGTGAAAACAGCTAGAGAGGCTCGACCAAGAGCGACGGTGAGTTAGAAGCGAGGGCACAGCCGTGGCACACACCGTGAGCACGCCTGGAGCCTGTTTCACAGCAAGGGACATCAGGAAAACCACGCAGCCCACCTTCATTTTGCCCTAGACCCCAGTTTCCTTCCCCAATCCTAAGCGCACGCTGCCGGAGACCTGTGCAAAGCCAGATCTCACACTAGAGGTCCCCACAGGCCAGCAGAAACCCTTCCCAAAGGCCTGGATGATTCACGTGGGCTTTACTGAAGGGAATAGATGGGTAGTTCCCTTCACAGTTCCCCAGAGGTCTCCTCTGTCCTTGCAGGAGCCTCGCACCTCACTGCAGGACCATCTGAGAGGTCACAAAATCATCATCTAAGCCTCTTGGTAGTGCTTTTACTCTCTCCACAAAAGATGCTCTACCTCCTTTTGTCTACAGCCATAAAACAGGCACCTTCACTGCCTCACCAGGCTCTTAAAACAGGTCTCTAACTTTAAACACCTGGGTTTAAACAGGTATTTCCTCTGGTTCAGTTGCCAATGCCTATTCCTGGATAGTTTGCCCATGTCCTCTGATGCTCCAGATGCTTCTCCCACCTCCAGCACTCAGCGCTCTGCCTTTGTCCCTGCTCCCTTGATTACCTGCTCCAGTGCCTCACTGGATTTAGGGTTTGAGGCATTTTCTGCTGTTTCTCTTTCCTCTGTCTTACGCTTTACCCCATGTAGGTATGACTTGAAAGATTTCTCTGGGGCAGAACATATGTGAATTTCTAACATCAAAACATAATAAAGTGCAAAAGAAGTTACCCCCCCAAAAAAAAGATAGTCAGTAGTAGGAGCATTAGGAGACCCAGGGCATTAAGAGGTTTGGCTTTGATTGAGGAAGGCACATTTGGCACATGCAAGGGAACTACTGAAGTGAGCACAGGGGGGCATGGGAGCCCATCTTAACGGTGGCCATCAAAAGGGGGTCTTTACGACACTTCACTTTCTCCAGGATTAAATGTCCTCTGGGTGTCTTGTCGTTGGCATAAGTCTGCCTCGGCAGCTCTCTGCCCAGGGAGCCCTGGTGAGAAGCAGGGATTCCCCCCAGCCCCATCCCAGCGGGAAGAGAGGCAGGGGTGGAGGCACACCAGGGAAACATCCCTGCAGCCGGCACGCAGGCTGGATGGCAGCGTGGCTTTTCCAGCAAGACTCAGCCTCCTGCCCGCCCTGCCGGGTTTTATCAGTTGGTTCCCTTTGCAAGAGCACAACTTATCTCTCCCAAAGGCAGTGCAAAAACCACAGGTGACCACAGCTCCCGCCTGCGGCTTCCTCCCTTATCTCTGGTTATCAGCTGGAGCACGGAAAGAGGGTAGCGAGGCTGAAAACACCCCGGGGAGCCCAGGTGCCCTCTTCCTCTAGGCTTGTGGCAGCTTGCAGCCTTCTGTTCGGCTGTGAAAATACACACTGGCACCCCCAGCTGCACAGGTGTCAGAAGGATGCGCCACCTCGTCCAGAAGGAAAGGACTGATTTAAAAAAGGGAACAAAGCCAGACGATATTTTCTGCAGAGCTAAAAAACATCCAACCCTCTTCCGAGCTGGAGGGAAACGCTGCCCACACCGTCAGACGGACATCCTAGAAGAGCTGGGGGATTTGGTGTGTTAACGCTGCATGGGGTAAACTTGGGAGACTAAACTTAAATGGAGGAGAAGAGGCTGAATTCATGCTAGTGCTTTCCCACCATCCACTTTTCTGGCTCTCGCTCTGTCGGTGCGGCCACCAAGGATCCAACAGCAGCACCCCAGCACTCCAGCTGGGCACCAGGTAAGAAAAATCTCCCCCTTGGCTTTGGGGTGCTGCTACTCGTGCTCCTGCGAAAGGATGGGCTGGAGGCAGGGGAGAGGAGGTGGCCCCAGGAGGCAAAACTACACCCATCATCCAAGCAGGACACATCCGTGCCGGATCCCTGGTCCCTCTAGGGAGCCGTCTCCTTTGCCAGCCCACACCACTGTTAGGGAAAATACCTCTCCTCCATGGTAGAAAATAGCTCCAAATGTGGCAGATTTACTGGTGTCACTGGCTCAGCCCATTCGGTCCCTCAGCTGCTGCCCGTAGCACGGCTACATTCACCCTAGAGCTCGCTCGTAAATAAAACATGCCCATATCAAACCGCACCGAAGCCGTATGAATGACGGGAAGCCGGGGAGACCTCACAGCCCGCGTCTGCCTTCCCGGGCGCATCACAAGGACGCTTTGTAAAGGCTGCTTAGCATTCATATAGCACATACGCACAATCAAAGCTAAAAATCAACTTTTAAACGGGGGCTGCCTCTTTTCAAGAGGGGAAGGAGAGGAGAAAAAGGGGGAGGCGCTGGGCTTTGCCAAGCTTCAGATGCACCATGCAACTGCGCAGTGAATGGGAACAAGGCTGGCCAGATTCTGCCTTGGAAGAAACAAAACGGGAGAGGAATCATAAAATCTCCAAAGGACTTTTTTATTCATTATTATTTCCAAAGTGCGTCTCAGAAATCCTCCGGTGATTCCCAGGCATTTTGAAATTAATTGTAGATGTGCAAAAAAAAAAAAATGTCAGAAGAGTTACTAAAAAAAGTTCATCAAGCCCAAGAAAGATCACATTCGAAAAGAGCGGAAGTTTAAGACAGGGAGTTCCCTTCGAAGAATAAACTCAAATAAACTTCGTTCCCCCCGAAAAGTGAAACAAATGTACTCATAGCTCTAAAGCACACACCCCTGCCTATTCTTTTTTCTTTTCCATATGGTATTTAATTGCAAACCATAACTACCCTGGATCCAGCTGTGCCAGTGACAGACCTAAAGACACAACTCGAGACCCGCTCCCAGCACAACATACACAAATTATAAGAAAAATAAATTCCGAATCAATGTTTTTGCCACATTTGCTTACAAAATTCCTTAAGGGTTCATTGCCATGGTACAATATAGAAAAATAACCCATGGAGAAACGTGAATGCCTTGACATGAGGTTTTTGTACTGTAATTAACCTAAGAATATTTCAATTGTTAAATAATTTTAAAAGTTTTATATAAACCGTGTTCAATATATACATCAACATTTTGTACATGTATGTATTTATCAATCAAAGCCAAACACTTGGAAAATGAGCCACATGCATACATTTTGCAGAGCGGGGATTCACCTGCTCACCAGCGAGAACGGGGCTGCTTGACTGCTCCTCGCCATTTATTTCTGGCATTTGCTTTCTCGAGCCTTATCACCCTGGGACCTCTATTGCTTTCCACTGAGGCCCAGAAAGTTTTGGCAAAAAAACCAACCCTAAAGCTCATGTCAGCTGCCCATAAGCTGTGTGGGTCACAGCGGGACTGACCCACCACCTCGTCTGCCGTGTTCCCACTGACACACGCGCCTGCTCCGGTGGCAGTGTTTTGCCATCACCTTTGGCAGACGCAAGAAATAACACGTAGCGTGAGGGCTTGGAGGCCCTTCATGGCAGAGTTGCCCTCTCTCTGAGCAGATTTCTCCCACCTTGCACCACGCTGGCCAAAGCCACGCAGGGCTGCGAGGTGTCCATGCCAACCACGCCTCTATCACTTTTGCCATTCCTGTGCCAGGGGAGGAGAATTTCTTCTCCCCACACTCTGGGGATGGCTAGCACATCGCTAGATACTCTATTGCTCTCTTTCCCCAGATTACAATCAGGAAGTTGATTGTGAACACAGACAGTGTTAATGATGCCTTGTTCTACTGGATCTTACATAGTCATTAACTTTATAAAGAGATTTCAAATAAGATTACATTTCTCAGAGTACCAGATGTACCTACCTTCCTTCAGAATATCGGGAAACCAGCTGCGTTGTGAAGAAAGCGTTAGCAGTTGCTTTGTGCTGTCCTCAGGCCCAGATGCTACAGCCACACGTGGCTGGAAACACACATCGCCAGCAGCAGCCCTCAAGCCAATTTGGCCCACTCAAGTTCATTGCCGAGCTGAGCGTGGAATCACTGGGGCTGGAGGCTGCCCGCTCTCCCTTGAGACTGGATTTACTGGTGTTTGAACAGTGCGTTATTAATGAAAAAAAATCCCTGTAGTCATTTTTGTACGATAAAAATCCAGTTATTACTTGTGAGCGTGGCTCTACGATACAGAAGGTTTTCTCCTGAACAGCTTCAAAGACAGCAGCTTCCTCTTTCCTGCAAGAAGGGCTCGCATCAGAAATTAAAAATGGGGTAATAAAAGAACATCGATATTACTCTGCCACAGTAATGCCCTTTCTGCCCAAGCCACTACTGCCAGCGAGCGCAAGGGAAGCCCCCGGCGCCAGACAAGCTGAAGGCAAGCGTCAGCGTTACATGGCTTGAGTTAAGCAAGCGATCCGGCGTCCGCTCTCACACACAAGGACATTTATACGCCCAAGCAGCCCCCCTGCGCTTCCCCGGAGCCCACCAGGCAGAACACCCGTCCTGTGCCGCACGTCACAGGCTGCTCCTGGTGGGCCAGACCCTGCAGCAGAGCCGCCTGGCTGCTCATGGTTTTTCCCCCAGGTCTACAGAACAGCCCAAGTACGTCTTGAAAGCCACCAAATTTGGGTGCTAGCCTGATGCGTGCCTGAGTGGGATTTCCAGACACACGAAGCACTCACAAGGTCCTTCCTGTCACTTCCAGGAATTTTGCTGCAGAGAGGCTCGCTCCTTCAACCCGCTGCCATTGTGATCGATCCATGGGAGAAATATTCCTCTTCCAAGCCGGTGGAGCCTTGCTGCTCCCTGAATACCCCATGCAGGTAGAAAAAAGCCTCCTCCGTGTCACATCTAGAAACCATGGATGGCTCTCCATGTTTACCAATTTTGGCTTAGATACACCCTAGGAGCAGCAGCAGAGCATTTGGTTCAGGGTATCCAGGAGGATACATATCCTTACTTTGATACCCGCATCTTGCCGCAGAACCTCGCTGGCACCTACCTGTGCGGTGGTGGCTCCACCACAGGCACACACACATGCCTGCCACCAGGTTGCTGCTAGAGACCCTGGCTTTGAGCATCTTCCTGGGAAGGGGTTATGTTCCCTGCCAAAAAATGAGGCCCCATAGCTGAACTACCCCACACCTCCCTGCCTGCACACCTCTGGGTGGAGGGAGACCCCACAGAAGGCAATTAGCACTCTTCTTACCCCAATTAACACCTGCTGCCAACCCTCAGGTGGGTGAGCAACCTCCACCTCCTGCAGCTGGTCACACCGAGGGGCTGCATGAGCACCAGCTCGGCGGCTGGGACAGGGGACAAGGCAGAAGGGGCCTGAGCTGACCCCACCGAAGCCAGTGGAGGGGTCTGTTGGAGATGTTTTAGCATCACACTGGGTTTTGGTGTTTTTTTTTTTTTAAAGGCTGGGCAGGAGCGAAGCCCCAAGGACAGCACATCTTGCAAGTTGTGCTGAAGCTGAGAGTGGACCCCAGCCCCGGGGCAGTGGGTGTGTGTAGCAGCCCCTCCATCCCTCTTGCTCATTTAGGAAAACACTGTGTAAGTCATTTCTCGTCACAAGCTCCCGGGATACCGGGAAGCAGCTCCTTTGCCCTCCCCATGAAATTCAGCCACCCGAAAGCACCTTAGCCTGCTGCTCTTCCCGGGAGCTGGAAGTGGCCAGCCGGGCGGGACTGCTTGCCACGGCAAAGGGAAGCCCGAGCGCAATCCCCGAGCCACAAAAACTTTGCATTTTCCCTCTCCTCTCCGTGCCTTTATCCTTGAAACTCTCATTTAAGCCTGAAAAGAAGAGGGAACGGCCTTTGCAAGATGACTCACACAACTGCTATAAGTTTATATTTTACTTTATTGTTTTGGGTTTTTTTGGTACGTGTAACAAAGCAGAGTCCCCGCTGTTTCCCTTCGCTTTGCCAAACGGGCGCCAACCGGCGGCCAGGCGCCCGCACCGCTCCGACCCCCGCGTTCGGTGGCGGAGCTGCTGCCACGCACGGCCCCGCGGGGACAGCCCCGACCCCGCAGTTCGGTGGCGGGGCTGCAGCCCCACGGCGGAGGAGGGGGGGGTCGGGGGGCAGCCGTCTCCCGGGGCCACCGCCTTCCCCGCCGCCGTCA
>VYZM01006848.1:151470-188897 GCA_013398915.1 Dromas ardeola
GTGGGGGGGTGTGGGGTGTGTGTGTGACGTGGTACCTTTCCACAGTGGGGGTTTAGGGGCTTCATCCTCACAGATGACCTGCAAAAATTCAGTCAGATTCCTACATACTTACTCTCAGCCTAAAACAAGAGCGTGCCGTCTTTTCCAAGCAATTTAGAAATCAGAACTGCTGCCTTTATCTGCACAAGCGTCCCATTATGGGAGAATGCATTTGTTTAGAGAGTTTTACTACTGCTTGGCAGGATGTTTGTTTTCCTTCCTTAGGAGCACTGATCATTTTCCTATTTCCAAGAGCAATATTTATCTCTCAGTCAAGTAACTCCCAGCATCATTACTAGGTTCATCACATCCCATCAAGATACTGTTGCAGCAACATTAAAGCAGCATCAACTGTAACTGAATTGGCAAGAAAATAGCTGTGAACAGTCTTTACTTAAGCAATATTAATGAGGGGGTGGGGGGTAAGAGAGCTTAGTCAGCATCACAAGTTACCTTAATGCTGTCGGCCAGTGTTTCAGTAGAAACTATGTAGGGCAAAATCAGGAATGTCCAATTTACTTTGAAAAACCCCCAAGGTGGTCAGGAGTATTCCAAACACTTGAAGGGAAAGAGGGTGCGGGGAGAAAGACGTATACCTGTTTTAGAAACACAAGATGGACAGAGGGTCTTCTTTCCCCAACCGTAGTGACCACAAGTCACTAGTGGATTCTCACACCAGGCTGCTAAAGAAGCTACAGCAGAGAGAAGGGTGAATCATTCTGCCCTTTTGAGAAAGCATTAGGGAGGATGCAAGGTAGGTTCTCTGGCAGTTGCAGAGATGGCAGGTACCTTCAGCCAACCCAGCTCACTCCTGTTCTCTTCAGCAGCCACCTGAAGACTTCTTGGACCAGGTTGAGAAGATTCCTGCCTAAAAGCTCACACCTAGACCTCTCTGCTCCATTTACACAAAATAGCGTCAGAGCAAAGATTTGGGGATGAAAGCCCTCTGACCATGGGAGTCACCTGTAAGCTGCAAGAGTAACACCAGATCTACCTTCTCAGCCAGGTGCTTCCCCTGACTGGAGGAGCCATCTCCACCTGATGGTGGGACCTTCAGTGTCCAGGTTAGCTGCTATCAACCAAGGGCTGCCATGGGGTCTTCCAGGAAGCCTGGGTGCCTGCCTAAACTGCTACTCGAAACATTTGTGACAGGGATGGGGAATGTTTCTGGTGAGCACGTCATTTCCCTTTAGATGTACAACTAGAAATTCAATGCCTAAAATGAAAACTCCAGCTCCCCAGGAAGACACAAACCCAGCCCTAAGGTACAGGGCTGCGGGAGAGTCAGATTCAGGCAGAAGAACTACGCTGAGGAATTCTGAGAATTAAGAGGAAAAAAAGAAAAAAAAAAAAAAAAGCAGGAGCAAGCCGAGGGCACCAGGAGGCACAGGCTTGTCAGTGTGCAGCTACAGAGCACACTTCTCTAAACCTCTCATATCTACATCCACCGACGGGGTTCCCATTTTCCTGTGCAGCATTTCACAGGTAACAGACATCTAATGAAGCAGAAACAAGTTGCAGGATGGTGTCAGGATTAGCTGCCCCCTTTCCCGGGCTGAAGGAACCCTTCGATTTTCAACCACGGTCCTTTCCTTTGGCATTTTGAGTTGCTCAGGCTGAAGCTTTTCTTGTTACCCAAAGCAGATACAGCCCAGCACATGGTAAAAAATAGTTCCTTGCAATGAACCATGCGTTATTGCACTCTAGTGTTTAAAGGATGGTGTCACCCCTCATGGGTAGCCTCAGGTTCAGCTCCATGGCTACGCTCCTTCCAAATTTATTCACATGCTGTTAAGAAAGTAACTTTGTAGGAAAGGGCTATGCAGCCTGCTTGAAGGCTTGTGCACCACGAGAAGCACTAGGAAGCAGGGACGAGGGTGTCCTGCAGCATCTCCATGGCAGGGTGGCATTGCTGGTTCTTCTTGCAGGGCAGGTGGCTGCAGCAGAGCCTCAGCACCACAGGGGTCTCCAGGAGAGCACTGCCTCGGAGCACATTAAGAGATGAGAGTCCAAGGGAAGAGGGCTTTCTCCTGTTCCTGCCACCACATGATATCACCAGCAAATACCAGCTTTACCGCAGGTCCTCCTGCAGAGAACGGCCAACGGTTGGTTTCCAATGTATAAGAACTCACTTTTACACTAACACCTTGTAAAGATCTTGTTACAGACCAAGCAGTGAGGCGAGCTCCTGCGTATCAGCTTTCTTCTGCCTCCCCTCCCGTCTGCGGGGAGCAGCCGCCAGGAAAATACTTGTCTTGCCAGCCTTTGGTCTGCGTACCAAGGCTTCTCACCTGCCACGGTTTGTGGGCAGACGGCTGTGTGCTAAGACTAGTCCCGAGGTCATTTCACTCTTTTCATGCAGGTCACAGAATTGCCGGCTAACAGTAACAGTTTTCAGTCATTTCTTATCTGGATTGGATATGGGCCAGGAGCCTGGGAGCGTGCGTAGTTAAAGAGAGAAAGGCAGCCCCTTGCACAGTCAACAGCAGGCAGAGACAGCCTGGCTTTGCCCAGTTTGGGCATCGGCCAACAAGGGTTCGGTTTTCTTCCCAGAAACTACCCTCAACAAAGCATTAGCCAGAGGTATACCCGGGAGTAATGGCACTAATGATATTAAAGCAGCACCAGCTGTAATCACAAGTTAGTGTTGCACCCTTAAGGGTGCACGGCTGCACGGCTATCAGGCAGTGTAGCAAATGACTTGGAATCCTGGGGACACCACGAAGCCCCGGCTCCTTTTGAGCTTTGTGCATGCCCTGGCACACACGAACAGAGGAGCTCTGCTCGGTGCTTTCAGAGCATCCCTTGGGACCTCACCATGGGTCCTCTCAAGCCGGTCCCTGGGGCTTGCTCTTTGGAGAGGTGAGTGGCTGCTCCTGTAGCTCAGTGAGGACATGGAGAGGTTTTACACTTAGCAGTGCTCAGTCTTTTTATTATATTCAAGTAATTTCTTCCATCCATTATTTTCCCATAATAAAGATCTACTGAGGAAGAGGCTAAAGCTAGTACAAGAGCAGGAGAAGTGGCATAGCTAAGGCACTTCCCAGTGAGAGGGGCTGCTTTGCACCTCTGCTGTCACCATCACCAAGAGTGAAAAACTGAAGGGGAACATCAGCATCCTTAACTTAAGGAAAGTGTGGCAAAAAACATCAGAGACTGGGATTTCTGCTGTATTTTAAATGGAGAGTCTTCACTGTTCTTGAGAGCCTACAGTCAGACAGAGATCATTGTTCAGATCAGGATGAATAAATCCCCATTTTCTGCAGAATGCTGCCTGCCCCCTCACTCCTGTTGTCACCTCTCTTTTGCCCCAGCGCACAATAAGGTGGCAAAAGAATAAGTGAAGAGATCCACACCAAGTCCTAGCACAGCTGGGCCACATAGAGGTGAGGCAGGAGAGAGATCCTTAGATAAACCCCAGCCAGGCTCCAACACCAGCATCTACACACAATGAGCAGGAAAAACCCAAGACAAGACAGACATTTAATATATGCCCAACTTATCAGTGTTGTTTTACACTAGAGGAGAAATAAACAGTCACGTAGAGGAACATGGAAATGAAAAGGAGAAACAAGTGCGAGAAAGTGGTCAGCAGTGGAAGGCATAGTGCGTTAAATCAGAGCAAGAAGCACAGAGAAACGACTTCAAGTATTAGGCTATGCGCCCCCCCCAACTCTATAAATGCTTCTGTTTGTGGGTAGATGTTAGTCAGATCAGAGGTATAAACAGCAGAAAAGGAGAAGCTTCTGGCAAGATGGTTGTTTGACCGCAGGGACCAGGGCAGCGCTTTAAGCTTTGACCTACGAGCATCCACCTTGCTGCTGGAGAAGCTTCAGTTCTCTCCCCTCTTGATCTCCTTTCATCTCCTGGCCTCAGCCCCACCACTTAAAGCCTGCAGTACAATAGTTACCCAGTCACCAGACCCAGTAAATTGTGCTTGCTTTTTAAGTTGTTTGTTTTTTTTTTTTTTAAAGGGGAAGAAAAACCAACAGAGAGAGGCACGATAGCCCCAAGGGGAACTTTCTGTTAAAGTCACTGCCAAAAGAATGACCAATTTGTAAGTGAAATGTTGACACTTTTATAACATAGCAAATATCTTTCCCTTGAGTAAAGCACTTCAAGATTTTTTTTCTTAAAAAAAAAAAATTTGTCAGGATATTAAATACTAGGAGGAAGTGTTGCAATACTGGAGCACATTTTCCCTTTCTCTCTGTTTCCCACTTTCACACACACAATTCCTTTAAGGCTCCACAAAAAAGCCACCGTCCCTTTAGCAGAACCATACACAGAAACAGCAGGTGAAACCCACTGGGTAAATACAAATCTAGTTTAGAAGCATTAGTAAATATCATCATCCTCTTACCAGCACAGTACCTGCAAATCCCTCCCCACTGGCTGCTGGCTCCCACATCCCTGGCACCAGCCTGCCTCCAGCACGGGCTTGCTTATATCGAAGGAAAACCAACTGGTGTCAGTGGAAACAGCTGCTCCCCTCTGTGAAGCACCTGCATGTGATTCCCTGCCGAGGGGGCTCTGCGCCGGCCAGCCGGCCCCCATCACTGCTTCTCCTTGCCAGGGAGACACCCGGTACCAGAGCAAACTAGGCAACGGAGAGGGTGAAATGTGCTTTAAGCAGCTTGGAATTTGCAGCGTGTGCTGTATTTGGGTGTGATTTGAACGGAGGCAAGGATGGGGACCGGGTCTCGGTGTGCCCCAGCATGGCCCTGCACCGTCTCCTTGCCCGATTCCCCCAAATCCCGTCTCCAGTAGCCTGGATGACTGTCCCACAGGCTGCATCCCCGCCTGCTGCATGGGCCTGGGACGCTACTGAGATAGTTTATACCCTTTGGTCTTTGGTCTTGCTAAAGGACAGCCAGTAAAGAGGGGTGAGAGCAGAGAGGCTTTTGAAGTGGGGAGACCACAAAGCTCATTTAGGATGCGTACACCACCAAAAAAACCCCAACCACCAGACAGTAATAACTTCAAACCAGTGCTGGCTGGAGTTGAAAACAGCGATGTACTGGCAGAAAAACTAGTGCCTAAGCCAAGTTCAGACGTGGTGTAAGCTGAATTTGACTCTGTTTATGATGCTGAAGAGAGCTAATGGTTGCCGGCAGGCAAGTCTTGCTGTTAAAGAGAAGCACACAACTTGTTAAAGTGACCTCCGAGCACTCTTTCAGGCCCAGCAGAAATCATAACCAACCCTCTCAGTGCAGCAAAACCTGCTGGAGAAAGCAAGGGCAGTGTCCAAGTCTTGCCCGTCCCATGGGCTTGAGCTACATGGACAGGACCCTTGGTGGGATGAGGTGTACAGGACAGGGGCTGCACTTGGCGTGCATGTGGCAGAATTCACCCAGAGGTGGACAAGGAGCAGAGGACGAGGACTTCTGAGGCTGCCAGGGGCATAGGCTGGGGTGGGAGGAGAGGCAGGCTGCCTGCAAGTTGTTTGCTTCTGCCACATTTCAGGGCACAGGACCGAGTACTTCTCCTTGCAAGGAAACCAAACTGCCATCCGCACTGCGCTGCCGTCTTCCCATCCCAGCTTCTCACCACCGTCAGCCTTGACCTGATGAAGTAGCATCGTCACTGTGCCGGTGCACCATTGCATCACTGCATCCTGCTACAGGATACGATAACTGCGTCTTGCGGCTGTTGTCTTCGGCCACTGCGGAGGGCACTCGGCACAGAGACAGCAAGGAGCATCTTAAGCATCGCTGAAGGAGCTCAGTGCAGCTACTTCATCCCGCTAGAAAGCCACGCTGCACGGCTGGATTAGCCCTGGCATAGCCAGGCAGTGGGTCATGATGCATGCCTGCTTGAACAGAAGCAACCTAAATAGTTCTATAGCTCTTTCCTAGCAAATTGTTGTAAGCCAGGAGAGTTAAGATAAGTGCAAAGTAAATTTCTTGTGTTAATTTATTCATGCCCGTTTAGATTTGTTTTGTTCTATTTTAATAAGAGAAGTGAGTTGAGACTCCTGTTGGAGAGTTCAAATAATTCACTGCAAGCATTGCTTTGTCAGCATGCGACAAAGCAAGTAATGAGCTTCCACCTAGGTTCTGAGCTGAGCGTTATGGAAGCTATTTGTTTGCCAGAGCTGATTAAGTTATTTATTGAAAATAAACTAAGTGGGGGATTTGTTGCTGCTTTCTTTCCCTTGATTATATATTGTCTGAATGCAGATTTTTTTCCCCATGTAGCTTTTTCTTTTAGTAAAAAAGAAGATGCAGTCAATAAGAAGCATTTTACGAGTGCAAATTTTGGGTTACAAAATTACTCATTTTGGGAGTTGTTTGGATGGAATGACTTTTGATTCCAAAATATTAAACATTTTATTGAGATCTCCGAAGTTCTGCATAGTCAAAGTTTATAGCAGACCATTTGCTGACGCAAAGATCCACTTTGGATCAACTTATTTTAAAATTTCAGTTTTCTGGGGATTTTGAAGCACCTCTGAACTGTAGCATCAAAGTACAGTGATGATGACTGAGTTACCTGAAAAATCCTGGGCTCTGCCTCTGTTTTAACAAAGTGTTAGCAAGTCTGCGTTGGAAAAAATCAGGTGGCCAGCTGCAAACCGGCAGATTGGAAGAAATAACATGTGTGGTGGGGTTCTGGTTTTGTTTGCTTGCCTTGACTTGAGGCAGCAGGACTTTGGACCTCCATTCTTACAGAGGGGCTAGAAAAGTGGAGGAGATTCAAGCCCGGAGCAAGCCCAGGCATCTGCGGGGCAATGCTCCAGGTTGCAGCCCCCCCACCGCAGCAAGAAATTGCCCCCAGCAAACCCCGTAAAGAGCAGAGGGGAGCATCTGTAGAGGTGTGGATGCATGGGACAGCTTGTCCCCAGACTCCTCCAGCCATGGGGCTAGCCTTGATGCTCCAGCTTTATGCTCCTCAAGCACCTCAGGGGGCAGGGGAATATATGGTGTAACAGCCCCTAGAACGCTCTGCCCAGGATTCAGCCCTGCCATGGGATTTGCAGTCCACAGCTTGCACGGGAGACCAAAAAACGTGCTGAAACACAAATATCATGGCGTGTGTGGATGGAGGGGGGCTCCTCATAGGTTCCCCGAGGCCATGTTTCTTCACTGTTGCCTTCGGTGTACCCCTCCCCACCACTCCTTTAAATTAACTTTGCATTGTAATATCTCCCCGCTTTCTTTCTCCATGCTTTCATCACAGGAGAAAGAGTTGGAAGTGGGAGGTGGAGCGGGGGAGTGAAGGAAAGAAAGAAAATGGAAAAAACGGAAGAAAGTGAGAGGCTGAGGAGGGAGGGAGGAGACAGAGCTTGAAAGGGCTGGGGGGACAGGGGCAAGGCTGCCCCCCGGCCAACCCGCATTCTGCCTGGCTCTATCCATCTAAAGAAAGGGATCATCCTGACTTGTGTCCCAGCTGGGAGAGGTTTTGGTGTCGTCTCCTCCCACTATTTGCTCCCCCTCCTCTCTCCCCCCCTTCCCGCTTTCATCCAGGCTGCATCAAAGTGCCCCCCTTTCCCCCGGGGCCTTTCCGCCCCCTCCCCCTCTCCGGAGGCACAATGTCCCCTTTTGTGGCCACCACGCAGGCGACCTTTTCTACCTCCGTCTCCCCATTTATCCCTTTGCCCCGGGTAAATAAACCCCGTGGGGAGGGGAGGGTGGCAGCTGGGATGGAGCGTGCCCCCGAGGTGGGGGGTGGCCCTGGGGCAGATGCTCCCTTTTGCACCCCAACTTGCCCTGGCCAGGGAGGGGTGGCACCGGGGGCACGAGCATGGGGATGTTATTAGGGGGTGGTGGTCCCCGGGGGTGGACCAACCTGCCCAGCATCCCGCAGTGAGCCAACGGGTGCAGAGAGCTTTTGCTGATTTGGCCCCAAAAGAGAGCGCATCCCCTTTTCCATTGTATATAAATGCCCGTAGCAGCCGGCCCCGCGGGAGGGGGCAGAGGCAGGTTGGTGTTGGGGTGGCCCAGGGCACTCAGATACGGGCCTTCGAGGAACAAATATCCAGCCACAGCCTGTGCTGGGGATGTTTTCTGGGGGAGAAACAAAAACACTTGCTGGTCTGGGCACAAGAAGAGCCTACCCACAGCTCGTCCCGCTGTGCCTGTGGGCTGCTCGCCTCCCTCCTGGCTTTTCTCCCCCCAGCATTTGTTTCCCTTCAGTTCCTGCTGCTTTATCAATCTTTATTAGTCTCTGCTCACGTTGGCGGAGCTCAGCCGCCTCCTGGGGCTGTGGCCCTGCATGGCAGCTTCTCCTTTGCTGGCTGCAAGGGATGATGGAGCAACCGTGTCCTTTCAGCGAGCACCACAAACAGTCCCACCACTCCTCTTTTCATCCTCAGGTCATCTCAGAAATACCCCCCTGTCCTGCCAGCCCCTCGCTTCCCTGCAGGCGGGCAGATGGGCAGCGAGTTGGTGCAGGACACCTTGCTTTCCCACTTACCAGGCAGGGATACATCAGCCCACAGGGAGCTGAACCCACCATTGGGACTGGTGGCACAGCGTTGGATGCAGTGAGGAAGGTGGTCTTGTTCACAAGTGTTTCCCACAGGGTTCTTTTTTCCCTTGAAGAGGGTTTAAGCATCCGTCACGCTGGGGTGTCTTTGCATATAATTTTTGAAGCTGGTGAAGGTGTTTAGAAATGATGCCCTGGACCTGGTGTAGCTCCACTGGAGGAGCAAGAGGCTCACAGCTCTGACCAGCCAGAGGCAGGGCCATGTGCGTTAAACTCTGCGTTAAATGGAGTCAGCCTTTTTCTCCAGGGTCCTTAACAGGCACCGAGACCTCCAAGAGATGGATAACACCTGTGTCCTGAAGTTTTCACTGTGGGTATTCTCTTTTAGAAAATCTCTCTGCTTTGAACCCCGTATTTCCCAGTCTCCCCCAGCCCGGCACGTGTCCCTGAGCAATCACAAACATGTGGAAGCACAATACAGTGCTCCAGCTATGAAATCCCACTAAAAGCCCTTATTCTGCATGTTTGATGCTCTCAGACCTTGACATTCAAGCGTCCGTGCCTCTGCTGAGCTCTGCTGCAGCTGTGCAGGCTGGCTGCCCTGGAAAGGCAGGGCTGAGGTGGGCACTTGAACACCCCTGTCCCGCAGGGCAGGCGGGGACATCAGAGTGGGCTCGAGTGGCTCACCCCGGCTGAGCAACTGGCTCATGTTTCTTCACCTTCTTCATTTGTAAAGGGAGAGCTCAGATCCACGCGGTGCCCCAGGTTGTCCAAAACGGAGAACTCTCCACCCCAAAGTCCTCGTCTCCGTGTGTTTCAGATCCTATTTTGGCTGCCCAAGGTGATACAGTCAGATCCTAAATTAGCCTCTTATAATCTAAATTGAATTTAGACCCAGAAAATCCCCGGCTTTCAGATGTTTCTGGTTACACAATAACCCTGGCTCTCCTCCTCAGAGGAGTGAAATGGCAGGATTTTGAAATTCCTTGTTGGTTCATGTTTGCATATAAATGCTGATTTTATCTTTTCTGTACACAAAGTAAACACAAAGCTGTTTTACAATAATGTTGCCGTTGAAACATGCACCCAGGATGGCAAAACAACCCTGACTTAGAGATGTTTCCAGGCCCAAGGACCGTGACTCCCTTCACACAAAGAAGCCGCCTGCTCCGAGATGCCCAGCCCACCCTCATCCCTGTTGATGCAGTTCAACAGGCAGATTTCGTAAGGCAGGAGTAAGATCCAGAAGTAAAAGCGAGGAGGCGATGGTAAAAGATGTCGATACACCCAGGCTGTCCGAGATGGTGAGGAAGCCTAAGCGCAGGTCCCCAATGGAGCCGTGGGTCCGTAGACCCCCAAGAGCCGTGGACCATGCTGGAAGTGCCCAAACCCACTGCAACTGGGCAATGATGGCATTCACTTTAACAGAGACTTATATCTCTTAGCTTTTTATAATGCTGGTCTACACGGGGAATATTATTCAGACTAAAATAGAGGTTTAAAGTAAGGTAGCTATTGATGATTAACTGTCTGGGGGAAAACTCTTATGCTAAAAGATGCCCTTTGTGAAAGAACAAAATGCAGTCATGGCCAGGAGCAAAGAGAAAGGAAGAAGTGCTGCTGGGAAGAGATAACTGACATAGAATAAGTTAATTCAGCATAATTCCTGAATTACAGAGCCCTACCTGGGGATCAGAGATGGCTATACTTAAGAAACGACCATGTCCACAAACCTGACAGCCTTAGTTATGGAAAGAATATCATGAAATCAAATAAAACCACATTTTCTGATGATTTATTCTCTATCAGTGGATGTTGCAGAAACTCCATTTCAAAGTCAAGAGCCTCTGGTGAAAGAGGTGCTCTTGGGTGCAACTGGAGAGGATAAAAATCCAATGCAAATATCTCCCTTCGGCCATCTAGGAGTGTGGTGTCTACCTTAAGTTAGTCATTTGACTAGTCATCTACTTTAATAGCCCACAAAGACAGAGGCATTTTCTGAGAGCAATTCATTCTGCTCGCTGTAGGATGACTATTTGACGTGGGATCAATCGCCCCTGGGTGATGCCTGTCCCTCCTGATGGCTGTAGGTGGGTCCGTGGTGAGTAGATGCATCAGTCGTGGCCAGCTTTAGGCAGTCATGGGTAGATGAGTTGCCTCCTGCCCTATATACCTGAGTGCTCATGGAGGCTGAAGCACTTCCCACCACCCAAAAAGTCACCTTCTGAAATAACATGTATTCAGCCCAAAGTTCACTGAAGTCCAGGTTCCTGTAGCTTTCAGTGGCCTTTGCATCACATCTGTAGTAATGCATCTGAGGCAGTATCAGAAATGGACCTTACTGCTTGTGATCACTGTACCTGATCTACAACATGGATCAGATTTAAAAAGCCTACAGCCTCATCCACTGACCATCAAGCCTTCATCTTTAAATGGCACTAAATGCACCCAGCAAAGGCTAGGCTATATGTTTTTCATGTCCTAGCAGTCATACGGGATTCAAATGCTACTGCCTTTGACATTGCAAGAGCAAAACCTGAAAAAGTCACACAGCTGTTTCACGTGAAACCATTAAAAAAGCGAACTTGCAGGATATTTCTATTAGAAACCGTACTTTCCTTCTCATTGCTTTGGACAAGAGGCTTAGGAGAAGACTGCACGTGTTCTTGAGGAGCTAACTCCTGTGGCCAAGGCCAGGGACATCAGGAGGTGGGATGAAGAAGAAAACTGAGAAATGTCAGACCATTTAGCAAACTGAGTTGTCCTGCAGCCCATGTCAGAAGGGATTGCAGTGGGACATGCAAATCGTCCCAGGCCTCCTGGGTCAGCTGCCCGAGCATGTCTCAAACCTCTGCAGTGGAAATCACGGCTTGGTTCCGTAACGCAGCAGGTTACATTGCCATGTGCCAAGCCCTGCTGCAAACCCTCACTGTCATTTGCAGACAGGTGCAAATTTCATTACTACAGGCAGAGCCTCAGCCTGTCTAGAAATGTGAGCATCAGCTGGGACCAGAATGAAAGAAAAAGTATATTAAATTGTCAGGAATGATAGAAAAATCACATGCTGGTACCCCATCTCTAAATAGAGTCACTCGCCCACACAAGCACCTCACCTGACCTCACTTGGGTGGCTTTTACTGCCTTCATTGTTCCTACAAAAACCTCAGATAGATTTCAGTCCATAAAGAAGATGGAAACTCTATTAATTGCCTTACGGCTGCGAGGCAATCCCACCCTTATCTTGCCCTGAACCCTCCTCCTTGCCAGCATCCCAGATCCTGATCCCGCACCGAAAGCCACTGGGAATTTCAAAGAGCTGGAGACACCTTCTCCCCTCTGCCTCTGCTTCTGGCCTTTGCATTGCAGGAGGGCGTGTATATACCACACAGCGAGGGAAGGGACAGATACAATTCTCTGCCTTTGAAGAAGCCCAATCATATATATTTTCTTTAGGCGAGCAGATGTGGCAGCTGTATGTCTCCCAACCCAGGCCGGCTGGGTGTTACTGCTCCTGTCCTGGTACCCTCTCCCTGTCCTCGCAGCCCCCCCCCTGGTGCTCCTGCCTTACCTCCAGCCTCTCTGGGCAGTGATTAATGGTGCCCATCAATCAGGCACCGCTGCGATGAATGCGGCAGGCAGTTTGCGATTAACCTTGGGGAACCTTGTCGCCCCGCTCCCTCCCCGGCCGGCCATCCCCCTCCAGAGCCCCCCGCTGAGATTATCGGGTGAAATGAGGCAGCATGTGTATGTACTGAACCCTGGAGAACAGGTCTTCTGGTCTTTTCATATTGAAATGGCAAGGTCTCAGTCGCTCCTTTGAAGTTTGTTCTGCAGGGGTAAAAAACCCCAAATCTCAGTATTTTTCTTCAATAATGCAGGAGGGAACTGGGCTTGGGACAGTCGGGGTTAGTGGGAATGGTGGTGACGAAAGGAGTCGGCTTGCCTGCCTTGAGCAGGACGTGAGATTTATTTGGACAAGAGAAGGTGTAAAACCGTGGGGCAATTGTTATAGGGGACAGAGTTTCCCTTGACCTCTCCCTGTTTTCCCTCCTATCTGGGGAGTATCAGGCGACCCCAGCCCAGCTAGTGCTGTAGCAGCACAAGATGAAATATGGCCCTTGCTTTCAAGAAATGACGGCAATGATTTCCCAGTTTATTACCACGCCATTTAAAGTCTTCAGCTGGGATTGCTCACCCCTGTCACTGGAGAGGGGTGGAAAGGGAAGGTGCTCCCAAGTGCTTGTATTTGGGTTTGCTCGGCTGAATCCAGACTGACGTCCTTGCAAACACCAGTATGCCTTGGGCCGACGTGGCACAGCACGCCTCTCGTGACAGAGTTAGCGTGTCTACGTGAAAACAAGTCTCCTGTGACTTTTTTTCAGGTGCCTGGTTAAAATGGAGCCGCTGCCCTGAGCCAGGCCCAGCCTCAGCAGCGCGCTCGGGGCTGCCGGGCGCTGCGGCTTGGCAGACCGCGGCAGGCTGAGGAGGAAAAGCCGACCAGACCGTTTGAACTACACCTGCACTTCACACCCGGCCTTTCCCTGCCCTGCTCCTTGTTAACGCGGGGTATGTTCTACCCGAAGGTTTTCAAGGCCAAAGTCTTCACCTCTGGGTGAGAGGGTTTGCTCTCCTGCCTGCCTGCCTGGTGGTGGCGGCTCATCGCTGGGGTTTGCAGTTCTTGGGCAGGCAAGGCTGTCGGCTCAGGGCCAGCATCCGGTGATGAGGGGATGCTCGTCATCATGGAGTACGTGAAACAGCCAGCACGTTCAGCGGAGACCAACCCAGGGCTCGTGGTCCCAGGAAGGAAACTCTGGTGGGAGAGATCATGCTCCGGCAGGCGGGATGCACTTCTCCTTTCCCTCCTCCAACAGTCCTTAGCGCTCCCTCATTTACTTATAATCTCCAAGAGGCTTTGTTGGTAAGAAATAAAGCTGCACGTGCTCCCATTAGAGGCCCACGGGGCCCTTTTTGGTCTTGTCGCTTGCTGATATGTATGCAAATTAGCAAACGGATGGCAATTAATAGCCAAATCCCGTTCAAGAAAGAGCCGCATGCTCGAGCGTTTCTGAACAGGGTTTTACCAAATGTTTGTCTCTTATTTGAATGGACATTATGAACATTTTGAATTGAGTTGTTCATATATATATGTGTGTGTGTGTGTGTGTATGTATAAGTGTAGTCCTGCATGCATGCAAACATTTGTGCATCCAGTCGGTGTTTTCATGCTCAGGAGGAGGAAAGCTGGCTTTGCTCATGTATTCTGGGGGGAGCCACTTGGGTTAGTATCAGTTCAGGGGACAGCCTCCAGCGTTAGCCTGCTTCATCTTCTTCTCCGGCCACCCCATCCCTCCTCGTCCTGGATCATGGGTGCTTCAGGGGTGCCATGGGCGAGCGCTGGGGGGGGAGTGGGCTGACTCACCGCCCAAGGAGCCGGCTGAAGAGGCTGGAAAAGCCAGGCCGAGCTTCACCACGGCACCCAGGGAGGTGGGGCGAGGTAGGGAGGGTGCATGGCTATTAAGATCTCCCTTCAAATATTATTAAAGAATATTTTGCTGCTGCAGCACGACAGGTGTGGAGACGCAGGCAGGTAAACACAGCCCGGAGCGGGGCAGCCCGCCAAGTCTGTTTCCTTACATAAATCTCTCCACTTCAAGGTATGCAATTAATCCCGGCTCCAGCCTCCGTTCACCACAGAACCTTCTTTGTACACATGATGTATTAATCACCAGAAAGGACTTTTGCACCTCTGCTATCGCTCCTGCTTTGCGGGCTGCTGCAAAGAGCTTCTAGGACCAGCAGAGACCCAAGGACGTGGTGGCAGAGATGGGTTGGCGACAGCATCTCACACCTGACAGACGGAGGACGAGCGTGACCGTGTGTGTAGCTACATGCGTGTGCGGGTGTGCGTACCCCTCTGCCATATTATGGTGTGCGGCAGCCCGTCTGACGCTGATTTTGCCAGCAGATCCCCCTGGTTCCACTTTCCCCAGAGACAACGGATGTTAATAAGTAACAGCTCCCCACCCTGAGTTTTACAGGGCTGTTACAAGAAGTTCTCATTAAAAAACCAGGAGGACGGCAGATCCCCATCAGGAAGCCTGAGCCTGCAAGAGCCTGCATGTACGTCTGCATCCCCGGTGTACCCAGGCGGCTGGGCGAGCCGCTGCCCTATCTCCTGCATCTCAACGGAGGGAGAGGGCATGGCCGGCGGACCAGTGGAGCCTGCCCACACCACACCAGTCCCCTGCACCCCCAGCCCGGCCCCATTTTTGCAAGCCCAAACCCTTCGGGCTGCCCAGTGTGAGTTCTGCTGGGAAATGCCTTTGCGGCCACTGCAGTGTCCAGCTTGGACTGAGAACCCAATGCGGCCAGGCAGCTCAGGAGTCAAGAACCTCAAGGACCCTCTATTTTCCCTTATATTCCCCATTTTGCCCCCCACAATGTGCCCTGTGTATGTTTTACATCCCTCTTTGAACAGGCATCAACAAGACCCTGGGAATTACATGCTCGCCTCCGGTCTGTATTTCCTCAATGAGCCCTGCAGCAGAGCAGGGCAATTCCTGGAGGCTCAATGCATTAGGGTGATGGGATGAGGCCAAGCAGGAGACACCTGAGTGCTCGCCTTGCTCATCTGTTTGTCCTGCCACCCTTTTGGCCACAGATGCTGCCTGGGCTCCTGGAATGGCTTTCTCCTCCCCTTTCTCACCTCTTTCCCAATCGCCTTAGGACAGAGCCCAGGACCTTAAATTTACCTGGCTTGCTGTTGGCAGATAGGGCCCTATAAATCTTCACCGCGATGGCCCCGACTGCGGCTCAGATTGGGTCAGCGGGGCGGGATTTGGGGGAAAACAGAGGGAGCGAGGAGCAGATGGCCGGCATGGTTTAGTGCATACCCGGAGCGCTCCTATCTCCAAGGCCTTGTAAAGATTACAGATGCGCTTCTTCAAAGCGTCAGAGACTGGAGTGTGGGGCAGGCGAACGCCCACCCTGCTCCCCCCGGGGCTGCACAAGCCCCCAGGGATGCCTTCCCACCCCATCTGCTTGTGAGGGGTCAAGGGCTGAGCCTTCAGCTGCCCCGATAAGTGGGGTGGGAGGCAGTTGTGAGCAAGGCTGGAGCTCCTTGTGTGCTTCCAGCAGTCTCAGCTTGGTGTTCGGTGCAGCCAGCACTATGCCCCTGGCCAGGAATACATTTGCACGGGGCACCTGGGTGGCAGGTCTCCTGCTCCGGGGACTTTACACAAATGCTACTCATAGTCCCTCAGAAACCCAGCTGTGACCTCTGGGTGAGGGATGAGGGACTCGACACCCAATCCTTGCGGCTCCCCAGCTATACCTGAAGTTTTTGTGGACATCACCAGCCAGTGACTGGTTTATGTTGACGAGGCTCTGCAGCCCACAGGCAACCCCCCCACTCCTGAACCTGAATGCCCCCCTGCAGCGCTGTGCTCCTCAGGGGAACCACGTACAGCATACAAACACATGTCCCTTGCTCCAGAGGGCTGCCAGCTTCTCACTTCCAGCCATGCATTATTTTATGAGCCTCTTTCTAAGCCTGCTCAGCCAAAAGCTCTCCACTTCTGGTTTTCCTCTGGCTCTAACGCTTGTCCCTGGATGTATTCAGCCTCTATTCCCAGCAAGGTAAAGACAGCTACTGGGCTCCTCTGGCTGCCATTTCTCTTGCTGTAGCCTTTCTCTCAGGCGAGAGGCAGTCTGCAAGATGCTGGTTCAAAGTCCTTCCCATTTGCACAGCGAAGACTTTCCCGGCCCAGCCACAGAGGGCAAGGCATGGAGCGAAGGCAGAGCACCAACAGAGTAGCCACTCACCCCGAGATAAAGCTGCTGAAGACCGACATTAATTAAACAGGAGGAGAACATTTTTGTTTCGGCATGTTTATTAATTCTTATGATGACTATTTGCAGTTTATTTTGCCGTAATGCCTACAGGTCTGAATTAGCAGCGTGGAGTCACAGTGCTGCTCAGCGAGCAAGCACCCAGGCGGGCAGAGTCCCTGCCCTGAAGAGCTTACCCACCAAAACACCACGAGCTCAACGCAGCTTTTCAGCCCAGATCCTGACAAACCACCCACAAACTGTTCTTTGCACCTTGGGGTGCACTCAGACTACCCTGTTTTAAGCAGTGGTGTGTCCGTGGACCTTGTCTTCAGGAAAATGCTGGACCACTTCTGCTATGGGGCCATCAGTGGGGACCCAGGGTGGGGGAGACCTGCAGAGCTCACTGAGGGGCTGGGAACGAGGTCCAGAAAGGACACTGAATGACCACGTCACCTATTTTTGCCAGAGTCATTAGTAGCAAGGGGCTCATCTCCTCAGTGAAATGTTTTCTCCCCTCAAGCTATTTTTCACTGGGTTGTGATGCAGAGAACGCAGAGAAGGAGAAGTAGGGGGGAAAAAAAACCAAAGCAAAAAAAGAAAAAGGAAAAACCAAAGAGGCATGACCTTCTAGGCCCTGCAAAGTTTGGGAGCCATTTCTCTCCCACCAAGGGAGCCTTCTCTTTTTCCAAACAGGGCTGAGATGGGAGCAGAAAGTGGGAGTGGATGCGAGGGCATCGCAGCAAATGCAACTGTCCCCAACAGCGCCCTGTCACCACCGGTTCCCATGCAGGACAGGGTGACAGGGAGCACCTTGCAGGTGAGAGGGTGTGGATGTGGCTCCTTTGCAGGGCAGGAGGCAGCCAGGGGATGAGTGAATGAAACCCTACAGCCTGTGGCTTGTAGCCCTGGGCAACGGCAATGGGTGATGGCTCCTGAAGCCTCTGGGGGTTGAAATAGCAATCTCAGAGCTCGGGAGATGGCAGAGGCCAGAGCTCCTGATGCTGTCTAATTTCCCGGGCATCACTAATTAAACTGGGGGTGTTTCATCCAGCTGCCGTGCGTCACCGCTGCAAGGGAAGGCAAGACCCTTGCCTGGCCCTTTTGAGCAGTGATGGAGAGTTGCTGTTGATTTGCAGAGCTCCTGCATTTCTGACCACCTCTTGTCCTCTTTCCCAGCTTCCCAGTGAGTTGCTGCTATTTAAAAAGCAGGCAATAGCCTTCATGGTGTGCCCAGGACAGTGGAGGGACCCGGTGGGCACTGGCCACTCTCAGCACTGGGGCTAGGCAGGCACATGCAAGTCCTGCTGCTACTGCCCTCCTTGGGGGGCTGCCTGGATACTCCCCATCTTCCCCCTTCTCTCGCAGGGCAAGCCCTCCTGCCCCAGGACTGCTCTGTCCCACAGGGTCCCACCACCCTTTTTGGCTGACTCTTCAAATCAGAGCCGAGAGGAGAATGTTATCAGCCTCTACCTTGAGTTCCTCCAGAATAAATAGCTGGCAAGCCTCAGGCAACTGCCTAGGGAGGCCATCTTGAAAAAAAGCCTGAAAATGGGAATTTTCCTGGGTTTTGGCAGTTTTTATTTCATTTAAGACTAGAAAGGAGAGTCCCTGGGCCCTCCTTTTAGACAATATCCTTGCAGCTGGGGCACTGCTGGGGAAGGAAGGGGCACGGATTCTGTGTTAGCTGGGATCTGCAAAGGATGGGGCCAGGTAGGAGCCCCCCTGCCCTGTGCTCATTCATCATGAGCCTCTGCACCTCCAGGTCCCCTGGTGGGACAGAGCTGATCCCAGCAAGCAGGGCACCCACCAAGTCCTAGGCAATAGCTAGGGATGTCAGGAGCAAGTGGAGTAAGAGTATGCGTGCCCTCCCTCTCCTTTGCCTCCCGTTGTCATGCTAATGGAGAATTAGTCTTGTCTTTTGAAGTCTCTCTCTCCTCCAACCCCAAATAAGCCACCTCCTCACCTTGTCCCCCCTCTCCAACCACCTCAGCTTTTCAAGCTCAGCTTCTTGACCCGTGCCTGGCTCCGCACCACCAGCCAGGCGCTGGAAGATCCTTCCTGCTGCCTCCCTTGCGCTGCTATCAGGTTCAACCTGTTCAATTAGTGGTGCCCCAGGCGCTGTGGGTTCCAGCTTTCTCTTTCTGCTTCATTTAATTTGAACACACGCACCTCTCCCTCCCTCCTCCTCCCTGCTCGCTTCGAGGCCCCGGGCTCTGCGCTGTGAAAGGCGCAAGGCAGGGCATCACTTACACACCTGGAATATGTTGCAACAAGCCCAGCAGCCTTTTACAAGGAAGTCTTGGGACCAGACGATGAGTTCGAAAGTCCTTTGCAGAGCCGCCTTTCTTGGGTAAAAAAAATGCTCAGCTAAAACCCAGCCACTAATTTCCATTGCCCCTTCGGGGACTGGTTTTCTGCTTTCTTCTTTTTTTTGGGGGGGGATGTGTGTTTAACATTCCCCCCGCGCACACGTGGAGAGCCAGCCAGCCGTGCATGTACACAAACAACATACGCGCCGAGGGAAGGATTAGCTGAAAATGCTCGTTGGCTTTTTTTTCTGCTTTCAAAAGGAAGCCGCTATTGAAACACTTCAGTTGCTTGCCCTGTTGTGGAGAGCCTTGTAAGGGGCACCTCTCTTGCCCCGTCCTGGCGCTGGCATGGAGATGTCTGAAGAAGATGCAAGACGGCTGCTCAAAAGCATAGATCCGAAGAGGATTAAGCCTCTGCCTGTGGAGTGCAGCCTGGAGGAGCCCTATACTCCTGCCAAGGGTGGAGGGAGCTCCCTGAAAAACCTCATTACATTGACAGCTTCACCTCCCAGAAAACACCTACCCCTGACACCCGTGCAAATATGCAAACAGACGGATGCACACACTGTATATATGTAATGCACCTCCCCTGGCATCGCCGGGCAGAGAAACAGACCCCGTGTCGTGGGCACAGTCCCTGTCCCCGTTGCATTGTCACACAGGGCTGCGGAGGAGGCTGAGTCTTGCTGTATCCCCCTGTGTGTGCACATGGGCAGCACTGTCAGGGCTGGCACGGCTGCTTCTCTCCCCTGCTGTGACCAGCCAAGGAGGTGGGAGCTGCGACAAGGCAGCTGCTTGCCTTCTTGGTCTCTTTTCCAGGCGTTAGAGCTGCCTTCCTCAATGAGGACCAACATCTTGGCCTGAAAATGAACCTATCTGCTCAGCAAGAAATATTTCTGCATTGCAACTGGCTTGTGTCAAAGCCCAGCTCCCTGCAAAAAGAGGGTGAAGATTGAAAGAGTAAGGCTAAATAAATGATGGGCCAGTGCTGCTGGCTCCGGGCTGAGGAGGGATGCTGTGCCCGTGTGCAGCGTGTTGGAGCAGCGCTGCTCTCGCCAGAGAAAATCTGCTGGTGGCGGGTGGAAGCACCCTGTGCTTCGCATGAACAACGCGACCTGACAAGCAGCGTGCTGCTGCCGGGGGCTTCACTCTGCCGTGACGGGGTTTGGAGGCACCGGGCTGCAGGGGGTGACTTTGAGCATCTGAGCCGTACAGTAATCCCCTGCAAAGGCACGGGCCACCGTGCTCCGGGGAGAGTAAGAAATGAAACTTAGAGCTAAAAACAAAGTAATCTGACCCATGAAATTGCAGGTTCGGGTGCTGCCCAGCATCAGCCGGGAGGAACCGTGGCTCCAGGGAGCTGCTGGTGCCTCAAGAGCCATTTCCCTGCCTGCAAGCCCGGCTGAGAGCCCTGGCCGAGTGGAGGAGCCGCTGGCAGATCGATGGGCAGCTCTTTGCTGGCCGCCTTAGCTGCTGGTTGCCCAATGGCTTGCAGGGCATTTGCCCTCACCGCCTGTCTGATTAGAATATTTCTGCTGTGATAAACCTGTTGGAGATGTTGAACCCAGTTCAGCAGGGTAAATGGGACAAAGCGCTACCAAAATCAACACGACTAGACCTATTTTGCTGGCAGAAATGCGGGCTGCTGGGCTAGGACCAACAGCAGCCCCAGCAGAGACAACAACATGACCATAACAAAGTGACAGAAAGTCATTGGGCCTGTCATTTTGAGATGAAGATTTAAACATCTCTCTTGCTAAAGACCCAGCTGTAAATACTATACCAGTGTGTGTAAATCTCTTCTCCGCTATTACTACACCCAGCTGTCCTGCTCACGTCGTGGCTATAAGCAAAGCATAAAAGCTTTCATGTCTCGTTTAATGCTGGGCAGTTTCTCCATGTGGTTTCTTCATGCCTCTGGAGTTTATTCTGCAACGTGCCATTTCTTCTTACCCATCAACTTAAGCAGTTGTTTGTTTGCTTATTTTACAGGCAGAAAAATATTTGGCCAAGCTGTAGTGCTGCAACAGTTTATTCAGAGCATCCTTCCTTGTTTACCAGAATTTGGAGACTGGGTGGAAAAAGAGTTCAGCGCGGGGACTGTTGCTTGGGAGCCCAAAGCAGGAGCTGAGTGGGTGTAGATGCCGTTCAAGGTTGCCTTCTCCCTGTGAGTGGGTGTTAGTGATGCTTGCTTAGCATTTTGCGACAGACTCCTTCAGTCAGGGAGCTGCTGGAAGCCCCCTCTGCACTGCAGGGGGGAGCACAGGCTGCTGCTAAGCAGAGCCATCCCCAGCACGTGGGGTGAAGTTTTGGTGGGGGTGAACTTGGTGGGAATTTTTACCACAGATATCAGTGCCACCAACTTCTTCTTTCCCTTTTTTTTTTTTTAAAAAAAAAAAAGAGTGCATTGTTGCTTTTTGTCTCAATCTTTTGCAATGTTCAAACACTGCCTCAAACCTGTTTTGGCCGCTTTCTGTTTTGAAATGGTGAGGAGACGGCCATAAAGCTCTCTATAATCTGTCTGTCTCACCTGGGTGACTCACTCTGAAAAGCCACGGGCACACGGCAGTGGCTCCCTGGTCCCCAAGGGTGACCCAGAGTGAGGACCAGGCAGGGGCGGACGGGAGTGAGAGGTGCTCCCGAAGCCTCACCCCCATCCACCCCGCACCTGGTGTGAGCAATGGATAGAAATGTGCACACAAGCGAGTGGATTTGAAGGAAATAAAAGCTTTTAATGCAGGAACTCAGGTGACTCGCTTTTGGTAAATCCTTGGATTTGCTATACATACCTCTCAGGAAGGTGATACAGCCAGCTACCTAATTTTTCATGCATTTTACCATTAAAAAGGCATGCTTTTATAAGAGGGTTTGAAGAAAAGAGGCCATGCTTATTCCATTGACCCCGTGCTATCTCTTTATAAACATTGCTGAAAGACTCCTGTGGCCAAGATGGGTAACAAAGGCAAGTGAAAGGCTCTGCAGAGCCACAGCTGGGCTTTTTCATGCTCCAGGGGGAGATGAGCATCCTGCATCCCCCCCCCCGAAGGCTTTGGTTGGAGCTGCCCCTGCTTGTTCTCACCTCCTTCCCCTCTCTTTCACCCGGGACAACCCGCACTGGTGCTCCCCGAGATGGAGGATGATGCTGGTGCTGAGGGGAGGAAGAGGAGAGGAGGAAGGGCAGGAGGAGAAGGGTGGAAGGGGTCCGGCGGGGGTCCGCAGCGAAGCGGAGGGGACGGGGAGCAACCCCTTTCACATGAAAACGGCTTTTCAGATGGAAATGGCGGGGTCAGCAGCAGCCCTTGGACAATGGCCCCCTTTGCTCCGCTCCCCGACGGTGACAAAGAAACGGGGGACGCTGCCGGAGGAGCCCCTCTGGGCGCTCCCCCGGCCTGGGGCAGAGCGAGGGGCNAGAGGGAGGGGCCGAGCCCGGCGGGGGCTCCCCGCCGCTTGGCAGGCTGCAGCCGGGCTTGTCGCCCAGGGCCCGCAGGGCACGAAAACTGGCTGGAAGAATGCTAACAAGATGCAGGGGGGGGGAAGGCAGGAGGGAAACGGGAGGAGAAAAAAAAAAAAAAAGGAGAGAGAGAAAAGCCAAAAGATTTCAACACAAATAATCTTCAAGGAGTGTTCTGTAAACAAAACGGAGGGCATCGCGCCAGGAGCACCTGCCTCTCCGCATTGACATTAATTGTTTGGGGAAGGAGAATGGAAAAAAAAAAAAGAAATTCCTCTTGCCGCGTGTGCGGCCGTGTGCCTGTGCTCCAAGCAGCCGGGGAGGCGAGACGGCGCGGGGCTGCATGCCCACGGAGGGTGCCGTGCCGGTCGCTGGGCGTGCGAGCGAGCCCGTGGGTGCTGCAGCAAAGCCATCCCTCGCACCCAAACCCACCAGCTGTCAGCCCCGCATCTGCTCTGCCTTGCCCCTGCTGCTTCGTTCCTAGGCGATGCATGAGGATCTGCATGCTTTCTAAAGCTCTCGGTGGTTTAAACCTCTTAGCGTCTTGTATCACTCTTGGTTCCCACTATTGTTTTCTCTCCGTGTACCGTGTGTAATCCCTTGTTGGATGCTGCCAGGCTCCTGACCTTGCGGCTCTTCTGCATTGCCGAGTTCCTCGGGCACAAGTTTTGTCCTGTTCTGGGGGTGGGTATAAAGGAGCTGGAAGGCTCCTGCACCCACACAAGCGGTGGAGAAGGATTAGACCGTGCATGAACAAGTCCCTAATCATCCGGTTTGGCAATCTCCGGGTGAGCCATGGCAGGGGGTTACTCTCCGGGTTTCGAGTGCGTGGTACCTCCGGCAAGCAGCACCAGCGCTTGCAGGGGCTCAGGGTGAATGATGCCGTGGCAGCTCTGCTGCCATTTCTCTCCCCCCTTTCCAGCCCAAAACCTGTGCCAACCTTGGCTGAAGAGCTCTCATGAGTGTGGCTCCAGGGACCTAAAACTTTGACACACCAGTACAGGCATTTTAGGTTGAGACCCAAAGGGCACCAGTTACGCACAGCCTCTCCAAGCAACAGAAATGTGGGAGCCGCTTCTTCCCCTTTAGCCATGAAAGACATGAAGGCACACAGGGTTATGAGATGGCAGCAAGGATGCGGGTGGCTGGACGCGACACAAACACAAGCTGGGCACTGGGCTGAATCCTTGTCCGGTGCTTGGAGTGTAACCAGGGCTGCCAAAGCTGCCCCTGGGGCACCTCTTGCCTCCCTGCTTACACAAATAAGGCTTGCCTGAGGCACGCAGCAGGCCCAAGCAAAGCAATCAAGAAATCATCCACTGGTGCTGATGGATTTGTTAGCTGGTGTAAACAGTGTACTGGTTTCATCTGAACACCGTGGGGCTGATTACAACTTGCTAAAAGTCTTTCCTGGCTATTACATTCAAAGATCTTCCTACAGATGCAGCAAAGGGCCAACAGCTAATGCTTTGCTGCTTTACCTTGGAGCTGGACTGCATGACCGAATTTTGCAGGCATTGCTCAATTGCCATGAAACAGCAAGCACATCAAAAACACTGCATGCATGCAGAAGAGTCTGGGTAACCTGTATCCCTGGAGGTGGCTAACTGTCCAAAAAGTCTGGTTTGGCAACGCAAGCTGAAATACGACCAGCCAAGGCCCTGTGGTGTGGAGTAGTCCTTGTAGTGCTTCCTCCGGGCAGGGAAATCTGCAGCAAAATTGTACTCGTGGTGGCATCACCCACCTTAAAGTAGGTTTACGTGGGTGCAGCAGGGCACAGGGAACACCACAGTGCTCTGTTGGTGTTACAGTAGTCTGAGGTTTTGGCATTGATCAGGTGTTTGAAGCTGGAGGAAAGTCAAATGTTTTCTGTCCCTTGCTTCAAAACTATTTTTTGCTATTTTATGCCCAAGCTTTCAGTTTTCTCTCGCCAACTTTCTCCTTTTGACAGTCACCCATCCTTACTTAGGACACTCACTTTCTTGGCCTGCTCCTTAGTCTGCCTTAACTTTTTTCTCTCCTGCCTAATGTCCTCCTCTGTACATCCTCAAAGTGCCTCTCCCCGCCCCATCACTCCTCTTTCAGGGATGGCCATCCCACCCCTCACCCTGGTGCTAGATGGTCCCCAATGAATTGCATGTCCCCGAGCAGTCAGAGACCACGCTCGGGGAGCCCAGCTGACAGCAGGGAATCATGCAGAGCTGCAAGGCCCCAAAAAGGATGGCGAAACCTGCAGAGTTGGGGGGGACACAGTGGAAAGGGCTCCTTCACCCTATCCCGCCCGCTCCCAGTTTAACCATTAACAGGCTGGCTGGCCCCGCCGAGACAATGGTCTGTTTGTTTAGCGCCGAGGGAGCTCGTATCGGGGGCCTGGCAGATTTATCAAAGCGGAGTGATTAGCTCTATTAGAGAAGGGATTTGTGTAAACAAAAAGACAGGTGCAAAGAGACGATTCCAGCTGGCAAAGGCTTCACAGAGCTTGAAGCATTTCAGTGGCAATAAAACTTTTTCCAGGAAACAAGAGTCGGAGCGAAGAGAGCGTGTGTGTTTTTAACTTATTTGGCTGGCCCTCCTGACCACTGTCTCTCCCGACCGCTCGTCCTCCCTGGACCAGGTGAGCGGGACGTGGCCTTTGGCGTCCCCATGTCCGTCACCACTACCCCGAGTTTGCAGGTATCTCCAGGCTTCGTACGTTGCCTCCATCCTGGGCGGGAGGAGGAAGGGTTGCAACGCTAGTCCATGGTAGCATAAGGTCTCCTTTGGGGATATGCCACTTGTCACCCCTGAGCCAGATGATGGACTCCACTTTGTAGTGGGAAGGCTAAACCCTCCCTGTCCCAGCAGTCTTCCTTCTTTCATCTAGGGAGGTCCTCTCCATCCTCACTCCAGCCAGGTCCTTCTGGAGTGATGCTGGACCACTATGGTCTCATCAATCGTCAGCAAAGATGTTTGGCATTTGCTTCACCTGTGCAATGTGGCTTGTTACAAGCCTGGTGCCAACCTCTGCAAGAAGGGATGAAGGTTGAATGCCAAAAATGCACAGGCCTTGACCTATCTTGAGAGCTTTCTTTGGAAACAGAAGTGGAAAGCCCTATTGACAGCACGAATACCATATGCTACTCGTTCAAAATACCTACTTCCACCGCATTTACTAATTTACCGTAATGACTGCTCTGAAATTATTATTCAGTTTAGACTACACCAAGACCAGAATAAGCATGCTTTTTATCCTCATTGCCAAAGTGGATAAAGCTTACTCGTAAGAAACACTCCGAGGCAGAGCATGCAGCTCCTCCAGGCCAGCTCTTGGGAGCATTGCTGAGCAGCAGCAGAAGTTTTGATTGTGAAAGGTTGCGTAAGCGAAGCAAATCAAAGCAACAGGAGGAACCTCACCATGGGCTGAGCTTCTGCTTCTCTGATTTGAGATCTCGGCACACCTGACCCAGGAATGATTCAGAGAAGAGAAATTTGTCACCCCCAGCTGCAGATCTTTGTCATGGCAGAGGACCACTAACACGAGACTGTCATTTTTTCCTTCTGCAATAATCTTTTATGCAATAAAAGATATGTTTTCTGCTTACCATGCTACCTGTGTCCTTAAGGGATCTCTTCAAAGGAGTTACACTGATGCTATAACATTTTACTGAGTATAACATGGGTGGAAATGTTTCTTCAGACATGTTATACTGGTCAGGTATGTATGAGCAATGCTGGCCGAGGCCTGGGTTTGCTAGTTGATTCAGGCCCATATGGCAGCTGAGCACCTACTGAGCTTTTCAGAAGCCTGCTAGATCATCATCTACATTTTTAGGTATTGACTTGTCTGTGTCTTTAGGCACCCAAGTCACCACTTCAGCCCTTAAACCTCTTTTGAATGCTCCAAAAGGCTTCTAAAGCTTTGTTGTGTGTGCATGCACATATATAAAGTTTCCTATATGACTCAGTTTTAGAATTTTAGGAAGTCCTTTAAAACAATCTCCCTCCAATTAACCCCAAACCCAGGTAATTTCCCGTTGCACGCGTGTCCTGCTGGGCTGAGGGAGAGGCAGGTCCACCCCTGTGCAGGCAGGCTGGAGGGTGGCAGCGCTGGGCGCCCACCTGGGGGCAGGTCCAGTCCCCCTCCCTCACTGCACAGAGTTGTGGCACGACAGGAAAGGCCCCAGCAGCCTGGTTAGGCTGGTGCAATTCTGTGGATGGAACCTCATCTACAAAGGGGTGAGGCAGCTGTATTATAAATGTGCTGAAGCCCTCCTAATGGGATAGTTTCAGAAGGATCCCTGTGCTTGCTCTGGTTCCCGGTGAAAAATCCAGGCTCATGGGTGGCTCCTGAGATCTCTTTTGCACCAAAAGTCTGCAAGCAAGGTGCCACACTAACGCCACCAATCTACTGCACGACCTTTGGGACTTCATTCCACCTTCTCCTGCCTTGGCTTTTTTTTATACCAACCAGGATGACAGGGTTGATCGCTGTTTGCAAAGTATCTGGAGATCTTTGGGAGAGCATGATCTATGAAAAGACTTCATGAGCTATTGCTCTGCTTGCAGCTGGCCACACTCATAGCTGCATTCTTCGGCTGGTTCACAGTAGTGTTTATCACCAAAGGCAGCTATAAAATAAAGCCTTGGGGCTACGTTTTCAAAAACAGGTGCCTCAAATGCGGTCACAAAATATGCACATCCCAAAAGGGATCTTGCAGCAAGCACCGGGCCCGGTGCACACACCGCCCGCTTTGCTTGAGCAGTTTTTTTTTGACTCCCCAAAGTCTGGTGCCACTTAAAGTTACCCCCTCAGAGTCCAGCTTCTCTCTGAAACGTACAGTTTTGCTGAATGCTACTTTAATAAGAGATCAAATGCTCTCTCACTGCTTCTGTGTCTCTGTTGCACTTGCTGTATGGATGATTCGCATGTTTGAGTCCCTGGATGAGAATGATCATCATTTGTCCTGCTGTATTTTCTCCCCCTAATGGAGACCTGCTGACATCTTGCTCAACGCTGTTTCTCTGTTTATGGGATATGTGGGGTTAATAGTGGCACCGGTGCTAAAAACAACTCTCTAAGCCTGAACAGGTCCCGACATGTGGGTTCCATCTACCAGGTCTGCAGTGGTGCCTTTTACAGCTTCCTTCATGCTAATACTGTTTCACCACCACAGAGCGTGCATGCCCTCTCTCCTTCTCCCTTCCCACCTTGCTGGTTTGTGACCATTTGCTGTCATTCATCTCAGCTGAAACTAAATGGAGAGTAAAGATGGGGGTGGGGTGGGAAATCAGAGGTTCAGGCAATGGGAGCAGAGCTGGTGTCAAACCAAAGCATCGCCTAAGAAGAGCCGTGGTGCTCAGGATTTCCACCCAGCAAGCAAGCCTATTTCCTGCTTATCGCTAAAATCTTTCTTGAGAAGTGTTTCTGTTTTACCAGTATCACATAGTTTGCATTGACAATGAGGAGGGTCAGTTCCACTCTGTTGTGGTGTCGTGTAGCTGTTCAAAACTGAAAGCTCGGGGGCTCTGCCCTTGCATCAGTCTTCAAGGAACAGAGCATATTTCACCCCATTAATGTGAAAGCATCAGTTCTCTTCTGCATTCAAATGGCAAAATAGATCCATCAGCATGACAGAACTATCTGAGGGATCTTCATTTATGCTTCTTCCCCAAGGGTCAAATAATGGAGATAAACGAGAATGGAAAGAAAACCAGGCTCATGAAAATTCATACTATTATTTCTTGGCAAGTCATCGCTACCATTTTGCTTGTGGGTCAGGAGGATGTAGAAATGCTGCTGGCTGGGCAGAGACCCTGTGAACCTTGGCTGCTGCCTGCCTTGCACACCCCACCGAGGAGTGTGTGCACAACACACAGCGGTGAAGAAATGGCAGGAATGGCAAACCTGTCATGTCCCCTGGTCTGTAATCCTTCTGGGCTACGCTTTGCCAAGGGGGAGTCTTTCATTGCACCATCAGTCAAAACCTTTGTTTGCACAAAGGCAGGAAGTGCAAAGGTGGAGAAGGCAAATGAGATGTTCTCTCTATGGCTTCTCAACAGAAAGGCTCGAGTCTACTCTGCCGCGTAACCAAATCCATGCAAATGCTGGGCGTCAGCTGTGTCTAATGGTGGCTGTTTCACAGAAGGACACGGCGCTGTTTGCTGAAACGTGCAATGGCACCTGCACGTTATAACCTATGGATGACCCGCCAGCAACCCCAAGAATTGCAATGCATGTGCAGAAGGTGCATTTTGCATTGCCTGGATCTCACAGGTTACAGCGCTTTGATGAAAGGACAGCGGGAATCCTGGGTGCGGCCCTGGAGGTGAGTCACGGCTGACATTGCTCTGGGTGGGCCTGGGCAAGCTGAGAAGATGCCAGTGGCCCCGTGCAGCCTGTGCTTTATACCCAGTAATGTAACGTACAGGTTGGTCGTGTCTTATTCTGTGTGCAACTCACGCTGCTACCTCCATCTCCCTGTTCCCCCAGGGGATACATTTTTGGCAGCCTGTGGCTGCAAGCAGGCTGGTAGCCTACACTCACACAGGGTGAGAGACGGGACTTGGGACCACACCGATCTCTCACCACAGTCAGAGGGCTCCCAGCCCATGATGCCCCTCAGTCTAGGGCAGCCCTGCTGCCATGCGTTACTCATTTCACCCTCCCCGTGCCAGGCACCAGCAAAGCCGTGATTTACACGGTTTCTAGGAATGGAGCAGCGCAATCCTGCAGATGCAGCCGGGATTTCTGGGTGTCCTATTTGTATTTTATCCCTACTTAGACAAGGGCAAACAACAAAGCGGAGACTGAGCCTGATGCAGCCTCTCTCCCTGAAAGCCATCCCGGTGCTTCCGAGCGGCATGGAAAGCAGTGAGGCTCCCGGAGCCCTGCACACCTCTCATCAGGATTATATACTTGTGTGGAGAGGTACAAGTGCTTCCTATTTGCTAAGTGCTCTTAGGAGCTGATTAGAGCTTGCAGACACCCACAGAAATCCCTGGGAGGATGGAGAGGGAGCTGCCACCTGAATCCCTGCTGCTTGGGATTAATTTGTGCTTTGTGGCATGTTTCCCTGCCGGAGCAGCAGTGGCCCCGGGGATTCATCCTGTGCTTGCTAACCCGCCGGCTGGCCCCAGCCCCACTCCTCCTGCAGGCAGGGCTGCTGCCCGGCAGAAGGACCTGCCTCTGGTTGCTCCATGGCCCCCAGTCCTGGGTTTCCATCAGAACAGATCAGCTGTGATGTATGGGCTGCAGGCGGGTAACACAGCAAATTAATACCTTTCTCTTCAGTGCCTCGGAGGGGTGAGTGTTTCCAGCATCCTAATAGTGCCATCAGGATTTGCCATAAGAAAACAAACCTAACAATACCAACAGCAACAAAAGACAGACAGAAACAACAACGTGGCTCATGTGCCTGTGCAGGCTGTGAGAGCCCGTCAAGGACACCCCTAGACCTCAGCCACCCCTGAGGACATTCGCAGTTCTCCTTCTGGGAGCAGAGCCTGAGTCCCAAAAGGCACCAGCACTGCAGTTTTATGATAGAGAGATGTTGGGCTGCTCTGAAGCCCTCCTGCCAGGCACTCGACACCTTTAGGGACCATGCGAAGACCTGCTCAAGCCACGATGATTAGGAAGAAAGACTTCAAAAAGAAGATTTGAGTATATGGGAAGACACAAAAGTTATGAGGGCAAGAAAGGGTTCCCTCGCTATCTTTCATGTGCTGACTTATGAGTCTGGGTTGGCTGTTCAGATGGTTTGTAGGGGGTGAGCATCAATGTTTGCAATGGCCTCTACTGGTCTTGTTAAAACCTTAACTTTAGATAATGAATCTCTAGCCTTGCCTAGGCTTTCCTTTCCCTTGTCTTACTTATTAGGGATATTCAAGCAGCTTTACTTTACTCCTACATATCAGCAGCCAACCTACAGAGAAAGGTATGTGACAGAAGAGGAGTGTTGCAGCCTGGAGAACCAAGCTGCGGTGGAGGGGTGATACTCCTTATGCCAGAGCATAAGAGCCTGGACTGCAGCAAAGCACAGCTCCTATTTAGAGAGGGCATGTTCCTGAATTCCTCTTCTATGCCATGAAATCACCATTATACTCATTGCTCGGTGCAGACATTGGACTGGATGGCCAAAGCTAACACAGGGAGGCAGCAGCTCTGAGGCTGAAGGCCACCAGGGAAGAGTATGGCAAGGTCCTGCTGTCTGATGGAGAGATTGGCAACACAGCTCTGCTCTCCTGGGTGTAAAGGTGTCTGGGTGAAGCAGTGGCCCTTACAGAGGCAGCAGCCAGCCTTTCCTTGATGCAGCCTGGGTGCTTGATCAGCTTCCTCATCCTCAGCAGCCCAGAAACCCCTGTGGGCCCTTCCACCTCCGTTCCTCCATGAGTGGCTGCAAGCCCTTCTCATGTACACCTGCCATTGGTTTACTGGCCTTTTTTTGTTTTGTATTTCATTTCATTTCATTTCATTTCATTTCATTTCATTTCATTTCATATTTCATTTCATTTCAGGCAGCTCCCCTATGGTTTGGCAGCATCTGCAGTGAACCCTGGCCCATCCTGGGGAGGTGTGGGGGGGTCCTGTCTGGCTTTGCTGGGGACCAGCTCCACGCTGCCGGGGTGGAGCATTCTTCCTCCACCCTTTCCATAGAGTCGTGCATGCCTTTTGTTACCTGCCAGGGAAGCGGAGGAACAGGATTGCTCAATTAACATATATGTACCTTGGCAGGGCACCAGCCCGAATCACTGGCTCCACCCTGCCTTCCCTTCCCCGTAGCCATATCGCTTCCCCCCTCCTTCTTTAACATACCATTCCTCCTCGCTATCTAGGCTAATCTTCATCAGTCATTGCCCTGATGCTCTCCTGCTCTGACACGCTCCCGAGTTTCAGTACAATTCCTGCGGCAGGTCGTGTCACGTCCTCTCATGCCGGCTGCTTTACATGGATCCCCGCCGAGGCACCGCACAGCCTTGAGCAAGACTTCTTCTGCTCGCAGTAATTTAGGGCGTCTGTCTTTATTGCCGGCTGTTCAGCTCCCTGGGAGGAGGAGCCGGGGCTTTCGGTTTGCTTTGGAGAGCTGGCTAAAACGCGGCGCAAGGCAGAAACCAGCTAGCGTGTTCCAGCTTGAGCTCCCGCCTGTGTGATTTAGACACTGAGGGATGCAGATTTGTTATTTCTGGAATGTCAGAGAGTTTCACTCGGGGTGGTTTTTTGTTTGTTTTCTGGAAGGGCCCAACTGATGCCCCGTTTATGGCCAGCACACCGTGCTCTTTTGAGCCAAAGGGGTCTGCTGCCGCAGTGCGCTCTGCCACATCCCTGCTGCTGCAGGAGGTGCATCACTTCCCTCGCCAGCTCTATGCAGAGGCAGTGATCGGGACTCTAGCAAGGGAAGGAGCCGGTCTGTGCCATTTATTCCTCCTTGCATTTCCTATCCTGTCCTGCCCCGTGCTCTCCTGCCCACCCCAATCCCGTCCTCCATCCCTCCAGGCCACCTCAAGCCCTTTTCCCATCCTTCCATTGTGCTCTCTGTCTCCGTACTTCTTTCCCTGTTTGCTTCGTATCTTTGCAGGGTTGTGCTTTGTCATGTTAGATGACACCTTGGCTTGTCACCTTGAAACTCATTGTGCAACCCCCAGCATAACATATAAAGAGGTGCCGCTCATTTTTTGGTAAGGGGTCTGTGAAGATCTCCCCCGTGTCCACTTGAGACACATCTTGCTGAGGGAGGTGAGTTTTGCAGAGCACCGAACATTGCATTGCATCGAGAGACTGATGATGGAGAACATCTTGGTAGTTTTGATTGTGCGGGTGAAGGAGAAGAAGTACCTGAGTCAGTATGAGGAGAAGCCTCCCAGGTCTGGGAGACACAGAGGTGAAACATCTCAGCCCCAGTATGGGCCGCAGGAGCAAACCGGGAGGCTCACTGAAACCGAGCCGGCATGTCTGTGTCCGTGATTGCCGTGGCTGCTCAGTTAACATGCAAAAGACATCGTGCTGCCTTCGTGTTTACATCTGGTATCGCTTCCCTGGGCAAGTCGCAGGGCTGGGCAGTGCCCGGTGTCACGGGCTGTAATCTGCGGTCTTTGTGCTTTGTTATATAGCGGTTATGCAAGCTGATATTGCAGGGTGCTTTAAATACTAACTACATGCTTGCATGCTATCTTTCACCCTAAGTAATCGCAATGGACCTGTCGGATGAGACGTGGTGAGAGAAGGCTGCCCCAGAGAGAAGACACGCTGCATGGAGAGGGGTACAGCCATGGAGATAGGCACCTGTCCTTGCCCTTCAGTAAGCTGCCAAAGGAAGTTTGGAGCCAAGCTGAGAAAAATAATCAAACCAAGTTATAAATACACCAAGTCATAGCAGTCTCACTTTAAATTTCCAGGTGTTTCTTTCTTGGTGGTGTTACTGTTACTGGTTAGTGAATAAACTCCTGTAGACACCAGAATTCCTCTTTCATGAAGGACTTTGAGTTTCCCAAATTTGTGCCCTCTCTGACCTGGAGCTGTTCTCCCTGTGATCCTTCTAGCTCAGCTGAAACCTTCCACATTTATGCTTTTTAGGGTTCCGTCTCACCAATGACATGTAAAACTCCAACCCCAAACTGCCAAAGGTGGAGCTGATCCCGAGCCCTGGGGCCCCCGTCTGTCTCACCTGCTACATCAGGGAGGGAAGGAGCAGAGCAAGGAGGGAGAGGACACCCCATCCCTGATGGGCAGCCATTTCGTGCCCCCTCCCCCTTATTTCCACCCCGGCAACCAGCAGTTACTATTATTTTAATTAACAATACATAAGGAAGAAGGAAATTATGAATCCAGGCATACAAAAATGCTTGCACAAAAAGCAGAAATGAGGTCGAGGAACTAATTTGCTTTCACGGTGACAGTTTTATCCCCTCCTGAAAAGAAAAAGGCAAGAGCAAAACATGCCGAGTGCAACCACCAAACCACTAAAAAGGCCAACAAAAATCGGTTGCTTAACAGCTGGTCTTCAAATAAAGGTGGAACAGAGCCGTGCTTGTTGCAGGCCCATTCCCCAATTTGCTCATGATGACTAAGATGTTTATCACGCACCAATCCCAGAGCAAGTTACTGCTTTGCATGAGCAACGATGACCCTAAATCTGGCAGTACTCTATGGTGGTCTCTTTAGACCTGCAGTCCCAAAGCCAGCCTGATGTAGGTGCTTAGCTTAGCTGGACCAGCCCTGAAGATCTTTTGGGACCTGCATCCATCCCGGACTGCAATCCTGCTGACAAGGGACCCGTTGAATCCTGCTCCCCATGTGCCTGCTTGAGATTTTGGCCAAGCCGGGGCAAGGAGCAACCTGGCTCTGCCCCTGGCCCTGCTGCTCCCCCTCCCTGTGCGACCGGCCACTGCCTGCCCCCCCCCAGACGATGGGGAGGAGGAGGGCATTAGGCAAATATCCCCAACTTTTTAAGATTCCTGCTTAATGAGCGCATTTGCTCCATACTGCAGTTTTGCCCCCGTATCTGTAATCTTATCAGGCTGAGCCTGCCTCTGCCACCTGCAAGCAGAGATATCAGAAAGGGGGGGCCATAAACCAGTTTGTTTTAAGTTCCTAGGCGCTAAAGTCAAGAACGAGTTTCAAAGTGAACTTATCGTTTTATTTTTGTCATAAAAGAAAAAAAGAAAAAAAAAAAAAAGAAAAGGGATAAAACACGACCGGCTTGCTTTATGATTCACTGATTGCAGATGTTTCCTGTCGGGTGCCCGGGGTGCTCGGCTTTCCGTTCGCCGCTACCGAAAGGCGAAGGCGCTTGGCACCGTTTCGGGCACGTGTCGTGCAACCATTGAGCCACGGAGCCTTGCACGCCGCCTCCCCAGGAGGTGCCAAGTCCTACGGCTTCACCTCTCTACGTGCCTGCGTGCGCGCAAAAGGACTTTTCTACCTATGCTCGGTCTAAAACCGTGTTTCCAACAGGAGGAGTAGGGACTAGCAGAAGAAAACAAGGTGTGGTAACATGTAAGTGCCCACTGCCACTTCAAGTGGGTTTTTAAATATTTTCTGGCCAACTCCTCAGACGTCATACATGACTCAAACTAGGTCAGGGCCAGATCCTGACCAGCAAATGGGCGGAGAATTACATTTAACCTCACCTGTGGTCTCACCAAGTCCTGCAGCCTGGGCGCCTAGACACCATCCAAGGGTTCGGTGGTGGACCACTCCTGACTGCATTTGTCTTTTAGCCTGGCACAGGCTTTATCACATCCAGGCACAAACCAACACACTGGCACTATCTTCACTGTTAAAGAACAGAATAAAACATAAATCCCTTATTTCTACAAATATATTACAAATATCATAGAATCATAGAATGGTTTGGGTTAGAAGGGACCTTAAAGATCACCTAGTTCCAACCCCCCTGCCATGGGCAGGGACACCTCCCACTAGACCAGGTTGCTCAAAGCCCCATCCAGCCTGGCCTTGAACACTTCCAGTTCCATCCACAACCTTTCTGGGCAACCTGTTCCAATATGCAGGACCTTGAGTATTTGAAAGTAATCTTGACCAATTCTGTCATACCTTAAACAGATGAAAGCTTTGTTTTTTTAAGAAAGCTTTGAATCCACATCCTTTTTTCAAGTGGTTAGTTGTATCAAATGCCTCAGAGGTCTGGAGCGATAGAAATCCCAGAAAAGACATGTGCTGGACACAGTGCTGGTGACATGAAAAATGTGATTTATCTCTCTTTTGACCGTTTATCTTGTGGATAACAACAGCATCACATCCAGGTACTGCCTACCTCCCTCATTAAGCATGTCATGCCTGTGTCGAAGGACTGTAAATACATGGTGTATGGAAACAGTGCGTGTTTCCAGGCATTTGTATGGGTGAGCAGCAAAGCACAGCATCCCCCCGCAAAGCAGCACAGCACATATATGCGCCCGGCATGTTACCGTCAAGGGCATCGCAGTCTGTACGAGCACAAAAACTCACGTGCTTTAAGCTCTTTAGCGGGGTCTGCCTGAGGCTGAGCAGTGGCAGGGGCATACAAAGCCGGACAATGAAGCAAGGGAGGGGATTTTCGGTATCCAGCCCTAACTGCCAACCCGTGCCTCTGCCCGGGCAGGCACCCCGGAGCCGAGCAGCCAGGCTGCAGGAACGCCGCAGTGCTTGCAACCCCTCGGCTCTGAGTGTGCACACAGAAGTTGCTGATGTGGGTCAGGATGAGAGATGCCAGCCTGATTTTGGAGATGAGGAGGGAGTCTTTTCATCTCCGGGAAAGCCATGAGCTGCCTTCACACACAGGCTCTGGGCTGGGAGCAAGCCCTTCAGATGAACAGGCCGATCAACACATCACTGAGTCGTCCTCTCAGAGCCAAGACCTGCATCCAAACGCCGGCTCGCTGCTGTATTTGAAGGGGGAAAAAAACCAACTCTGACACAGAAAAATGCGAGGCTTTAAGGGTTGTTTTTCTCCTTCTTTCTCCCTTGCTGAGCCATGAGGACGCGGGGTAGCTGGAGGCACAGCTTGCTCAGGATCTGTCAGCTCCCCAGCCCTACCCTGTGCTTTAAACAGGACAAACAGGTTATGACATTAAAGTTTCAAAACCTGGGGGGGTTCCTTGCATGGGAGAGGTTAACGCAGGGGCACTCCAGGCCCCCGGAGAAGGGGAGGGGATGCTTTCAGGTTTGAAATGCGGACGCAACTTTTCCAAAATCGGAGCTGGCTCAGAAGAAAACCAAACCCTCTTTCCCCACCCACCTCTCTCCTCCGGCAGCTCTGCAAAGCGCTGTACCTTGGCAGGCAGAGGCTCGAAAACGCATTGCCCCAGGCCAGGCTGTATCTCACCCTGATCCCAGCAGCCCTGGCTGGGGCAGCCCCCTCCAGCCCCCGTCCAGGCTTCACGCACCAGGTTGGGGACCGCTTGAGCATCCAGCTGCCAACCAGCTGCGGGACGGAAACTGCACTCCCCTCCCTGAACGCCATCTGAAACAGCCCAAACATAAGCAAAGATGGATAGCCTTAAACCCAGAGCCTATGGAGATGCTGCCGGTCAGGTCCCTGTGCCATTCCCACCACCACCATGGTGGAACTGATGCTGGAAGCTAATGGGCACAAGCAGGTCTTGGTTTTATTACTCCAACCGCATGTTGGTGTGGAGGGCTGTGGGCAACACACGGGGCTGCCAGATGAAGGGTTTTGACAGGATCGAGGGGAAAGCAGGGAGGAAAGCTCTTGCCCCTGGGCATAGGATCTCTTCCCCGCAATGCCTCAAGGACCTTGCACAGCCAGCAATTTATGGAAGGTGAGAGGAAGGAAAACTGCTTTTTGGCTGCCCCATGGCCTGGGCAGCCTTTCAGCTTGTGTCCTTGCTTCCTTGCTGAGGGTCTAGAGCACAGGGAGGGCACCCCCACGTTCAGGCTGCCCTCCATGACCCCAGGGCAGCACCCACCACCATAGTACAGAGGTGTCCCAATGGGGCCAGCAAGCAGGAGCTGGGTGCCAAAGCACTTCTCCACAGGGTGCATCACTGCACCCGCTCCAGCAACCCCAGCTCAATTTGCAAAAGATGCACGTTCTCGCTAAAAGATGAGAAAAGCCTTGGAGAATTTGGAAATTTGCTTGTGAGATACTAACTGAACTGCAGATGGGGCAACATCCCTAAGAGTCGCTGCAATGGGAAGGACCTCTTTGGGGTCCAAAACACCCTCTAAGAGATGTCCCAGGAACAGCAGCATCCAAGCAGCCAGCTGGTGTTAGCACGCAGCCAGCAGCTCGGGAGCTGCCTGCGCTGCCTGCAAGCGAGGGAGTGGGGAAAAAAAAGCTTTTTGGGACAAGAGTAACCGCTAAGGATATGCCTTTTGCAGGCTGCAAGAAGTACTTCTTATATTCCAGCAGCAGCCACACTGGACTTTCTTTCCTCAAAACTGGTAGGAGCCTTCCTGTGGGATTTAATATACAATTTTACAAGATAACACGATGTTTCCATCTGTTTACAGTGCAAAGGTGCATGGCATTAGGAAAGTAAGTGGTGTGCATGGTTCCGGGGCTGTTTGGTGCTCAGGGCATGGGTGTAGAGTGGGAAATCCCCAGGGATTCCTCACAGGAGACTGGCCATGGACCTGGGCTCCCTCCCAGCTCTGACACAACTCCAGGAGATCCCCTCCTATGCTTGGTGGCAAAACAGCATTTCTTAAGCAAGAGATGGTGTGTTGGGGAGGGAAATGCTGTGCGTGGGTGTCCCTTGTCTCGGCTCAGCCATCCCTGAGTGCGGGATGCCGTGCGTGTACCTCTGAGCATCCCGAGCAGCCCCAGCGGCTCTTGGAGTGCAGCGGTGGAAAGGGCAAGCAGAGAGAAAGCTGCCACCCTGATCAAGCTCCCCCCGCTGCCCGCGACCCGCCCCCCCGCCGACGG